>JAOXYA010135638.1:0-10200 GCA_028565675.1 Sorex palustris | reverse complement strand
TTGTGAGACTTGTTGTTACTGTGTTTGGCATATTGAATATATCATGGGTAGCTTGCCAGGCTTTGCCATGCAGGCAGGATACTCTCAGTAGCTTGCTGGGCTCTCCAAAAGGGGCGGAGGAATCGAACCCAGCTCAGCTGGGCCAGCTGCGCTCGAGACAAACACCCTATCGCTGTACTATCACTCCTGCCCATTTATTTTGGTAACATTACTAAAGCTCTAAATATTTATTTATACATTCATTTATTCTCTATATCAGAGAAAATGTAAAATCTGATTATATCATGTTTAGAATATTAATGGAGAAATTAATTTCCAGCTATTCTAACATTAAGGAACTTCTACGAGTTGATAAAAAAAATAAGCAGATTCTTGAGTTCAATGTACAAGCAAAATGTCATTCTGTTCAAACGTATTAAATCTAGAGCATTTATTCTCTAGCTACCAAAATTAATTGAGTTTCCCCTTTAGTAAAGAGTTCAGAAGAGTGTCAGAAGGCATAAATCAAATCATGAAAAAGCTCCCAAATGAGGGTAAAGTAAGACATCAAATAAGATACCTCACAATTGTCCCCAAGAAGCTCATTTCCGGATCAGTCCTCCCAACACCCAGTTCTATAATGTCAGAGATATTTTAGGTCACTATTCTACAGCACACGTTCTACAGATTCAACCCACATTGTCTTTTTTTAGAGGAGTCAAGTTGAGAGTATTTATTAAATGGCCTCTTGGCATCTGCTAACACACTAAAACTGCACACTGATATGTGAGCAATGGGTTTACAAGATTTATAATTTCTCAAAAAGGGCTATCACTGGAGAAGCTTGAGGGCCACTGGGCTAAACTGTGTCATCCTTTTCCAATTCTTTGCCCATGCAAATCTGTGGTGAGTTTTCTTTCTTTGGAGTATTAGGCTTCCTCTTTTCCTGCCACCTAAGTGGCACTATGGTAGTTATCTAACATAACTAAAATGCATTCCTACTGAGTTACATTACATCCCTGCTCATTCACTTTCAGGTATCCCCATTGCCCACTGAATAAATCCAAATTCTAGACAAAAATATGAACTTCCTACTCTCTGGATGAATCAACAGATTCTAGCTTTTGAACTCTTCCTGATTTCCAAAAACTTTTATATCCCAGAACTAACTTCTCTCACTAATGTTGTCCACCACTATTTCTTTTCATGGTGTTTATGTTTCAATCAATGAAATCATTTACTCTCCTGTCAGTACCTGAACATAATTCATGTCCTATTTTTTTCATGCTTTATTCATGCTCAGCCACAACCATGCTGAGACCACTCTCCACACGCATGAAGGTACCCGCAGAGGAACAAAGACATGCAGGTCCCGGGGCTGAAATCTCCAAGCCTGCTCGGATCGGGGCTGACCATCCTCCACCCAGATCCTCCATCTTCCAGTAGGCAGGGGTCACACCCACCAACTGCTCCCCCCCCACCCCATGCCATGTAATCCCATCAATGGCCAAGACTCAGACTATAAAACCCAGCTCCCGGAAGATCACGGCTGCATTTGCGGGGTGTAACATCTTATTGTCTAGTCCTTACTCTGTAGAACCTGGTAGGCTAGCAAAAGTACCCTGCCCATATGGTAGAGTCTGGCAAACTCCCCGTGTTGTATTCAATATGCCAAATACCAGTAACAATGATGGATCCAATTCTCCTAACCCTGAAAGAGCCTTGAATATGGCACTTTTTAAAATCTCAGAGCTAGGGCAAAGGAGACGTTACTGGTGCCTGCTCAAGGCAATCGACGAACAACAGAATGATCGTTATCATGACCTAGTAAAGAACGCTGTACCAGGCTGGAGTGGTAGTATGGTGGGAAGGGCAGGCATTTGCCTTGCACGTGGCAAACCCAGGTTCAATCTTCGCCATCCTATATGGTCATCTGAGCACTGCCAGGAATAAGTCCTGAGTTCAGAGCTAGGAGTAACCCCTGAGCATTGCTGGGTGTGACTCACACACACATACACACAAAGAACGGAGTACCTGAAGGGGAACCCACAGAAGTGCTGGGTCATTCATCCCTGGCAGCCTAAGCTAGTGACCACATTGAGCCTCTGGGTTAAGTGAGAACTGGAATAGCGAATTCCACATGAGTGACCCAGGTTTGGGAACATTTTTCTGTACTCAAAAATTAAAAAAACATTTTTACTCTCTAAAGGAAACTGCTTGGGACTGGAGTGATAGTACAGTGGGTAGGGCATTTGCCTTGCATGCGGTCTACCCAGGTCCGATTCCCAGCATCCCATATGGTCCCCTGCGCACCACCAGGAGTAATTCTTGAGTGCAGAGCTAGGAGTAACCCCTGTATATTGCCAGGTGTGACCCAAAAAGCCAAAAGAAAAGGTAACTTCTCCAAAATTACCCACTATCCATGTCCACAGAACCACCAGAAATGCACTGTAAAATATCTATTTCTGATGTCTGGCATCACCTGCTTTATGACTTGGAACAAACTTCTAACATTTCTGATGCAGTGGTTCCTGGCTTAACAGAGTGGTAAACCAACACCTGCCTCACAGAGATCTTGTGAAGACAAATTGAGATCATGGATATGGATACCTAGCAAGATGCTTCTGCAGATGCTGTGAAACGTTCCTTCTATTTCTGTCCCAAACACTCATCAAGTGAGCCACAAACCTCACCACATACAGCTGCGCACACAGCCTGTGCCCTCATTGAATGCTGTCATCTAGGAAAACAGCCTTCAAATGTCACTGCTGTCTGACTCATAAACCCCAAGATCAAGATTAACAACGCGAATGTATTAAAGTGAGAATTGAAAGTTATTTTTCACCTCAGATTTCATTTAAAAATAATGAATTATAAAACTGTAGCTGAAAAGGGAATGAATATTTATGAAGTCTGCTAACCAGATATAAAGACAAACGCTGCCTTTTCTTGTCACATTAAAATGAAAACAAACAAGACACAGATGAGGCAGCAGGAAAGTCAAAATTAAAGTTTCATTACTGGGATGAAGGAGTCAGAAGTTTTGATATAAAATATAGCGAGTACTGGGTAATACACAGCCGCTGGGAACTCTAATGAATACAACCCCCAGGGACTTCAATCTAGAGTTGCATCTTGAACTTCCAAGGCCATCAGATTAACATTGATAAGATATTTAGTATGTACTGAATTTGGAATCAAAACTCTCAGATTTGTGAAATCAAATTTGTTTGCTATTTTCCAAGGATATATGATAATTATTGTCCTTTTATATCAGTAGTTGTGATTTTTATTATGAAAATTTTTATATCTTCAGTGTATGAAAACCTAAGAAGCTTTACCTATTTGTTTTATTTCTTTTGAATGCCACAACTGGCAGAGTTTAGTGGCTACTCCTGGTTGTGTACTCAGAAATAAACCCTGGGGAAGCTCAAGGAATCAAATGTGGTACTGGGGATTTAAACTGGGTCACCCAATGCAAAGTAAAATATAACCTCTTTTTATCTTTCAAGCTCTCTCTGACAATTTCATGACATTGTCTGTACATATAAATGAAATATAAATTTCCTAGTATATTTCCAAAGTTCAAGTTAAATTTTTCAAAGTTCAATTTAAGTTCTGTGTTTTACTCTGAACTAACTCATTGTTGTTGTCACTGAATTTCTCTGCCAAGTTTAATTTATAGAATTGCAAGCCATGAATATATAGATATATGTATATATATATATGGATATAGTTTGAAATAAAAAATGATAAAATCTGAGGCTGGAGGTTTAGTACATTGAGCAGGGTGTTTGTCTTACCAGGATTCAATACTTGGAATCCCATTTGGTCCTGCAGCTGTCTGAAGTGATCCCTAAGCATAGACCAAGAGTATCACTATCACTGTAACACTGTCATCTCATTGTTTGTCGATTTACTTGAGCAGGCGCCGGTAACGTCTCTGTTTGTCCCAGCCCTGAGATTTTAGCAGCCTCTCCTTACCTGTCTTTCCCAATGATTGGAGGCTCTTTCAGGTTCAGGGGAATGAAACCTGTTATAGTTACTGGTCTTGGCATATCGAATACGCCACAGGGAGCTTGCCATGCTCTGCCTGTGTGGGCAGGATACTCGTGGTAGCTTGCAGTGCTCTCTGAGAAATATATATATATTTCTATCTATGATTTGTTACTTATTGTCTGAACTCCATCAAACATGGTGTGGTAATTATAGAAAAAGGGTAGGAAGTGTCTTTTGATGTGTTCACGGCCACACATTCTGAAAAGTGTCCTGAAGCGTGGGTTGGATAGCAGAGGTCGACTGCTGGGGCTAGTTCCTTTGGGGCGGGGAGGGCTCTCACCCGCCCTGCTCTGGGGAGCCCCAAATAAGAACAGCCTGGCGAGGAGTCCCTGCCTAAACAGGCAGCTCAAGTGGCCCTGGGTCACTGGGCTCTGGTAGTTCTGGGAGATGTATGGGCAGTTCTGGAGGCCCCGGGCGGCCCATGAACAGTCCACATGATCTTCAGCGATGAGTGAGTGGTACAGTCAGCCCTGGGCAGTCTGTCAGTGGCCCTGGGCGGTGAGTCAGTGGCTTAGTTACAGGTGGACAGACTGTCTGTGTTTCAGTTCCTGGAAGACCAATGAACAACTTGGGACCTGGGCAAACACTTAGTAGCTCAGGTCCTACCCCAAAGCCCAAGTGCACTGTTGTTTCAAAAATAATTTCAGACCAAGAGTAAGGCAAAAAAAAAATCAGAAAAAAATTTAACCAAATAAACAAATGCAAAATAATAACGTTTAGTAAAACTTTATGTATATTATTTGTAAGTTTATGGATGCACTCTTAAATTTCTTCCACCCCACCCCACCCCAGTCTGTTATCTTCAGCATTTGATCCCTGTTTTCTTCAGCATTATGATTGTAAATTTCTTCCTCCTGTTTGGTCTTGCCTCTTTATTATTATTTTGACATGTTTTCTTCTAACGCTTCTTTTATTTCTTCCCAGAGTGTTTTATGCTGCTCCTGTTTTTGAATTGAACTTTTTCTATCTCTATTTTAACATCTTTGTACTGCTTTTTGTAACCCTTCTTGGTATTTTTTTTCTTCTTCTCTCTGCAGGGCTGCAAGGATGTTTTACATATGGAAGAGGCTTTTAACTCAGTTGGCTGACTAACTAGTGCCTTTTCTTGAAGTATCTGTCCACATGGTGAGGGCTCTCATTTCTTGTAACAGAGAATTACATAGGAACAGCAAGCAGTTTTGCCTACCTCCTCTGCCTAAGAATGTGAAGGACAGGATGAATCTGGAGGATGTGGACCCAGGTGGTACATTTTGAAAAATAGACTTGTTTTTAAATTCTATATTTCTCAGTCAAGTGCAATCATTTTGAAAATTTAAGGCACTGAGGGGGCAATCGTGAAATATCTAGGTACTCAGATTCTTTTCAGCTAGCTCTATGAATGCAAATAACACTTTGGCTACTGCTGGTAGTGGGAAGGATTGCAATATATATATATATATATATATATATTATGTAGGAGTACTGCTATTTATTCAGCCCAGTGGCTGATTGAATTAGCTGATTGAATTAGGCATGAACTCTACCTTACTATTTTTTTCATTATTAAAATTTTTTTTTATTGAATGACTGTGAGAACAGTTACAAAGCTTTTGGGTTTAAGTCTTGGTTATACAATGAAACACCCGTACCTTCAACAGTGCCCATTCTCCACCCCCAACAACCCCAGTATACCCCATCCCATACCCTCCCCCTACCAGTGGGGCAGATAATTTCCACATAACTCTCTCTCTCTACTCTAATTACATTCAATATTTTGACACCAGACCCACCATTATTATTTGGGATTTTATCCCAACACTCAGATCTGCTGAAAGGGCAACAGTAGACAATTTTCTTTCTATTGCTGGTTATGAATAACATGATGTCTCTTGGCTGCAGTAGTTGCCGCAACATTTTGAAATTCCAAAATTTTAACACTTAAATCTGGAGGGATTTATGCCAAAACCTGCTAGGTTTTGAGACTTGTTCCTGAGTCTCTGGGTTCATGGCCATTAAGCAGCTTGATCAGGAGCCAGAAAGGCCATTCATCGGCGGCAACTCGATGTCTCTTTGAGGAGGAAAGGGCCAGTTCCACCCCCATCCTTTGAGGCCCAGCGTGTCTCATCACTGAGGGCCCAAACCTGACTCCCCAATGGCCTCTGGCAGATGGCAGCCACCTAAACACCAAGGGGGAGCAGTTGAAGGGACAACACCCTTTCCCACCTGGGGTGGCCCAGTGACAGTAGCCTACTACGGGGTCTGGACACATTTCTGCCAAAAACCATTTGGTTCCAATATTTATTTCTAAGTCTCTGGGATCATGGCTGTTAAGCAGCTTGATCAGGAGCCAGAAAGGCCGTTTGTCAGTGGCGACTCGGGGTCTCATTGGGATGGGGAGAAAAGGACTGGCTCCACCCCAATCCTGTAAGGACCCACGGTCTCATCACTGCGGGCCCAAACCTGACTGTCCAATGGCCTATGGCAGACAGCGGCCATGGAGTCACCAAGGGAGAGCAGGCAGAGGGACAGCACCCTTTTCCCCCTGGTGTGGCCTGTGACAGTAAACTACTGTGGGGTCCGGACATATTTCTGCCAAAAGCCACTGGGTTTCAAGATTTGTTTCTGAGTCTCTGGGATCATGGCCGTTAAGCAGCTTTATCAGGAGCCAGAGAGGCCACTCATGGGCGGAAACTTGGGGTCTCGTTGGGGTGGGGAGGAAAAGGCTGGCTCCACCCCCATCCCTTGAGGCCCTGCGTGTCTAGTAATTGCAGGCCCAAACCTGACTGTCCAGTGGCCTCTGTAGAATGGAGGTCACAGGGCTGCCAGGGGAACAGGCCAGGCATGAAACCTATTCCCACCTGGAGTGGCCCAGCGCCGGTAATCTACTGCAGGAACAGGATACATTTCTGCCAAAAGCCACTGGGTTCTGAGATTCATTTCTGAGTCTCTGGGATCATGACCATTAAGCATCCTGATCAGGAGCCAGAGAGGCCATTCGTGGGTGGTGACTTGGATCTCATTGGAGTGGAAAGAAAAGGGCTGGCTCCACCCCCATCTCTGTGAGGCTCCACATGTCTCGTCACTGTGAGCCCAAACATAACTGTCCAATTGATTCTGGGAGATGGCAGCCACCGAGCTGCTTAGGGAGAGCAGGTGGAGGGACAGCACCCTTTCCCCCCTGGTGTGGCCTGGAGACAATAACCTACTGCGTGGTGTGGATGCATTTCTGCCAAAAGCTGCCGGGTTTCGAGATTTCTTTCTGAGTCTCTGGGATCCTGACCATTAAGCAGTTTGATCAGGAGCCAGAGAGTCCGTTTGTGGGTGGCAACTTGGGGTCTCATTGGAATTGGGAGGAAAGGGCCGGCTCTATCCCCATCTGTGAGGCCCCACATGTGTTGTGACTGTGGGCCCAAACCTGACTGTCCAGTGGCCTCTGGAAAATGATGGCCATCAGGCCGCCAGGGGAACAGGCCAAGGCACAAAACCTATTCCCACCTGGGGTGGCCCAGCACCAGTAACCTACTGCAGGGACCGGACACATTTCTGCCAAAAGTAATAACAAGTCTCACAACTTGCCAAAACAGTAAAAACAAATCTCACAATTTGTTGGTGAGATGTTATTGGTGCCCGCTCCAGCAAATGGATGAACAACGGGAGGACAGTGCTATGTGAGCAGTTACTTATGATTTTCATAAAAAATAGTCTCTGGTATATTTCAGTGACATATCTTTGTGTTTGTTTAACAAGATTCTTCATGGAAATGGTGTCAATTTATTATTAGAAAAGGACTTTAAAATCCAAGCACAAAAATTTGTAAATCTACAACTTTACCTCATGGTGTTTCACTAATAAAAAATAAATAAATAAAAAATAAATAAATAAATAAATAAATAAAATGATTGTGTTTGGGAGACTGGAGCAAGAAACCAGCAGGTAGGGCGCTAGCCTTCATATGGTGGACCCAGGTTCAATCCCCGGCATCCTATGCGGTCACCCAAGCCCACCAGGAGTGATCCCTGAGCACAGAGCTGGGAGTAAGCCCTGACTGCCACCAGGTTGGCTCTAAACAAACAAAACGGCTCTGTTTGCAGAAGCCCCTGTGGTGCCTCCCCAGAAGCTATTGCCAACCTCCTCCCACCCTGAAGATGGGCCACAGAATGGGCGGTGTGGACTTGGGGGTTTTATTTTTAAGGATACTACTTACAGAAACCTCTGAAAACTCGGAGCAGTGTGGGAGCAGAGAGCTGGAGGAATAGCACCATCTGCATGACAGAACTTTGGGGCAGAAGGGAAAGAGCGTGGCTGGCAAGAAGTTGCCGCGCTATCATGACATAGATGAGGCTCCCCTCTCACCTCTGAGCTCCTCACCATTCCGTTGCTTTGTTCTCCTAGCTCCACTGTATTATACTACATTCAAGTTTTCCCCACACCTGAAAAGAAGCACGTCTCTAGGGGGTATGATTTGGTAGTTGTTTTTAGGGAGGGTCTGGGAACCTCAAAATTTTTTCCATATTAATTAATGATTATAGCTTCTCCAGACCTTCAAAATGACCTAGGAAACCAATCCAAATATAAGCCTGCTTTCAGATAGGGATAGAGGAAAAAATATATAATATTTTTTTTAAAAAAAGTATACAGTAAACACCGTTACTATAAACTATTGTATGTCCTGGTGAAGAACCCTGCTACAAGATGAATGACAAACTTGCTTTTCTTCTGAAGGGGAATTACTAAGAAGGCATTTTATATATTGTTTTGCACTTGTATAAACCCTTTAGAAGCAATCAACTGGACAGTGATGCAGTTAATAACGAAAGTGAGCTACCAGCTGGAGTGGGGGAAAGCAGCATTATAGTGGACACTTATCCTGGTCTGCTAAGCACTGCTGGGGGATCCAATTCCCCCCCCAAAAAATTAACAAATAATGACTCCCAGAGAAACCAAGAACCAGTTGATGAGCACTGGGACCAGGGTCATTATCTTCTGGATTTCAACCACTCTCCTCTCCTTCCTTATACCAAGCTGAGAAAGTCTCTCTTCTACCCACCACTGTACAGGTGCTTCATTTGTCCCCTTCTCATCAGAGACTGCTTTTAAATGTATAACAAGAACCAAGAGGAGAAAAGAACCACCCTTGTTAAAACCTAAAGAGGCCTAGGGCCATGGAGTATCTGCTGCTAAAGGAAGACCCTGAGACCAGGTGACATCCGGTTCTCTCTCCAACACCCTTGTTAGGAGATCTTGGAATAGCTGCTCAGATTCTTCCGGTCATCACTCCACACCCCACGAAGGAGAACAGTGCAGAGTGCTCTGGGGTAGGTGAATGAAAAGACAACTGGAAGGGCTCCTGCTCAACAGGAAACGTCAAGTCACAGAACAGCACAGAGAAAATGATCCCATTCCTGCTGGGGTGATTTTTCATTTCTTGGAATAAAAGCACCCCCAAAAAAGCCTGACAATGGTTACTTCTGGAGACTATGAATGAAGAAACAGGAAGCCTCTTCTACGTCCTTTCTACTTTATATTCTTTCTACCATTAAATTCTGCCCTTGCACTTGTACTACCTTTGATTTCTAAACCCAACAGAAAGTCTTACACGGCCATTAGAAAGAATGAAGCACAGTCATTCAACGACCTGTACATTCACAGTATCTTCTCTATACAGATGCTCTATTTCAATAAGGATCATTTTTTCATGAGGCAGATATCTATGGTCAGGCATGAACAGATTTCCCAGATAAATTAATTATTAAGTAATCGCACATGCAGAACATGAAATTCTATCCATGTGGAAAAAAGAGCTTTCTTTTGTTTGGGGACCACCTCCCAAGTGCTCAGGGGTTCTTGCTAGCTCTGTGCTCAGGAGTGATCCATGGAGGGGCAGGAGCATGACCCGGTCAGCTACACGCCAGCACCTTACCCCTGCTCTCTATCTGGCCTCAGGACTTCTACACTTGAGAAAATACAAACATACACTTGTGTGTTGGAGGTGGTAGTTTCGTTTTTTATTTTGATTTTGCAATCAGAATCAGGAGATTCCCTCTCCACCCCGAGCAGATCTCCAGCAGCCGAAGACCTCCAGAACCAGCCACAACCATGCTGAGATCACTCTCCACACGCATGAAGGTACTGGCAGAGGAACAAAGGCATGCGGGTCCCGGGGCTGAGATCTCCAAGCCTGCT
>JAOXYA010135614.1:0-10200 GCA_028565675.1 Sorex palustris | reverse complement strand
GACTGTGTGTGTGTGTGTGTGTGTCTGGCTTATTGGTCACCTATAATTGTTCCTTTCAGGAAGACTGTGTGTGTGTGTGTGTGTGAGAGAGAGAGAGAGAGAGAGAGAGAGAGAGAGAAGTGTCTGTCATAGAGGCAGGTTGTGGGGGAGGGAAGGGAAACTAGGGACATTGGGGGTGAGAAATGCACATTGGTGAAGGGAGGGGTGTTGGAAAATTGTATGACTGAGCCCCAGTCATGAACAATTGTGTAACTAAATAGCTTATGGTGATTCAATTAGGGACGAAAAGAAAAAAAGGTCCTGGGGACAGATTTTGGCATGGGAACTTAGTGGCATTCACTGTGTTTCGTGCCATTGAATGGCTCATGTGATATGTCTTGTATTATGTCCATCTTGCCACTTTTACTTACTGCTTTTGTCTTTACTGCTGCTTTCTACTTATCTTGGGGCTTCCCTCTTCCAACTTCCAACTGGGCTCTGTTGTTCAGAGCAATCCCAAAAGAAGTAGGAGGGAAGAATAAAGACAAAAGCAGTAAACAATGAAGCAGATGGCATCTATGTGGGAAATGGAAAGCGGAAGGAAGCTCCAAAAAATGACTAGTAAAATTGACAAACCTGGGCTGAGGCGATAGCTCGAAGGGCCGTGGTGCAAGCCCAACGTTGGAGAGACCCTGCGTTTGACCCCCGACATCGAATGGGCCTCTGAGCCCCCCCGGTTATCTCTAGGGCACTACACAGGAGCCTCCCCGCAAAAAAATAAAATAAAATAAAATAAAAAGATGACATTGGAAAGAAAAATTACTATAAGCTTGTGAAACAGAAAATTTCTAGATATATCTAAAATGATTGCCTAACACTGGAAAACAAAAACTATGACCCACTGTGACTAAAGTCTTTTCTGGCTATTGAAAGACAGTAAGATGTTTGAATTTATTCATAGTTGTCACCATAATGTGGATGCAATACAATTGTTTCTAGATGTAGAAAAAGCATCAGTAAAACGAAATACCTACTCTTGCTTTAAAAATAACTATGAGGGACTGGAGCAATAGCACAGCGGGGAGGGCATTTGCCTTGCACGTTGGGTTCGATCCCCGGCATCCCATATGGTCCCTGAGCACCGCCAGGAGTAATTCCTGAGTGCAGAGGCAGAAATGACCCCTGAGCATTGCCAGGTGTGATCCAAAAGAGCAAAAAATAAATAATTAAAAATAAATAAATAAGTGTAAAACATGGGGACTGGCTTAAGGAGAGCCAGAATAAGGCACACCTCAGGCCTGGCTTCAACCCCTCACACCTCCAGCCCCCAACAACAACAACAACAACAACAGCAGCAACAGCTTGGGAACAGAAGAGAAAGGCTTCGCCTGGTAAATGGGAGTGATAAAAAAATCAACATAGACTAAAGATAAAATTCCTTCCACAACAGGGCAAGCTGAGGCGAGCAGGAGCGGGATAAGGGGCGCTGGAGAAACCCGATGGATGGCTTCCAGATCGTCTCTGGGAAAAGCCCGGCAGCCTCAGAAAGGATTGGTGCATTCGGAGCCTCGAACTGGCGGGGAGAGCTTCGATCCTTTCCCACTGACAGGAGGAAAACTTTCGACTGGTAGCGAGGCCTGCCCCTGCCCTGCTGGCCCCTCTGTGCCCTCCTCCTCCTGACCCTCCTCTCGATCACAGACTCTGCTGTCCTGGCGGGGCCCTGGGCTGGGCGTGGGCGGTGTCTCAATTCTCCAGACAGCTGGGAGGTCAGAGCACAGGGAGAGCCATGGCACTCACTACAGGACTTGACCGTGGCTGGTGACAGTGCTGCCAGCCCGACTCTGGGACTTCCGGCTCCAAAGCCCGGTCTATGGGGTAGCGGAGAGGGGAAGGGGCTGCCGGGTCCCCGGATCCGGGCCAACAGAACCTCTGGGTGTGGTGGCCTTGGGAGCCTGGCCTGGACGCTCACATAGCAGAGGGGTTGGCAGGAGGCCCCAGGCCAGCGAGGCCTCCCCTCTGTGGCCTGAGACAGGCAGCCCCCACAAACTCTGTGTTCCGTTCTCGCGGGCCAGCACACCTCCCCGGGGACACCGGTCGCCTGGCGGTGCTGGTCTTCAGATGAAGCAGTGACAGCGGGAACTTCGAACCCGGCCCCTGCGAGCTGAGCTTTCCCTGCCTGGGCCTTACCCACGCTCTACGTCCTCCCCCAGCCTCTGCTGCTCACGGATGCGCTTCCCACCCCGTCAGTTCCAGTCAGCCCTGTGTTCCCCCAGCAGCTCAGCCCCGCTCGCTGGGTCTCGAGGGAGCAGGAGGCAAAGCCCCAGGTGGAAGGGGCAAGTCAGGCCTTCCCAGAGAGTGGTGAAGGGCACAGGGCCTCAGGAGGGCCGGCAGGAGCCAATGACATGAGGGTGGGCGTGAAGGGCAAAGGGTCCAGACCCGGGGAATGCCGGAGAGGCCCCCCTTCCTGGAGTGTGGGGACTCCTGTGACGAGGGGTCACCCCAACTCTCAGAGGGGGTCCATGTGATCTGGTGGCTCCACCTATGGTAACATCCATCGCTCTCAAAGTTTCTCCCAAACTTAGCAACTTGACACGAGTCGCTGTACTCTCCCACATGGGGGAGGCCCAGAGTTATGCCAGGTCAGGATCACTGCAAGCCTTGACTCCTGCTATGAGGGTCGTGGGGCGGGGTCTTCCACACCCCGGGAGAGGTCTGGGCCAGAGGTCCAAGTCCCTTCCCTGTGGACCTTCCCTTCTCAGGGGCTGCTGAGGTACCCGCCTGGCCTGGTGATCAGTCCCCCCGAGTCAAGGGTCTGAGAGGGCCCGGAGAAGTCCTCTGGGACGTAATGCAGGAGGTCTCTCTGCGCTGTTTCGTGTCCCTGTGGAGTCAGGGCAGGAGTGTAAGATGGCCCCGGGGCATCTTGGCACCTCAGACCTGGTAGAGGAGGAGTGGGAAGAGGCTGCACGACAGGGTCTGGGAACTCTTGTCCTGTAGCTTAGGACAAGGCGTCAGCATTCCCAGGGATGATAGCTTTTCCTTCCAATCCTCAGCTCCGGACAGGTCTAGGGCAGCAGAGAACAGACTCTGACCAGAAGTCGAGATTGGCCTGGCCTGGCCTGGCCCTGGAGGGGGAGGTGAAGAGAGGAGCTGGAGGGGCCCCAGCAGCACCTAGAGACCCCAAACCAGAGCCAGGGACGTTGAGGGAGCAGGACGAGCTCTGAAAGCAGGGGCCAGGCTCACCGGAGAGCGGCGCGGGGGTACCCTAGTCCCGCGACCTCGCAGCCTGGCCCACAGGCCAGCACAGTTCCCTCTTCTGGGCCTGCAACCCCGTTCTCGGGCCCCTCCACAGCCACAGCTCCCCCTGTGAGGAGCAGGGGCTGGGCGCCCCGAAATCCACTCCTCAGCTCCAGTCCAGGGCGACCCCCAGGCGGTGGACAGGGGAGGGGGCTCGCTGGAGGGGGGAGCCCACGCTCGGGGGCAGGGGTGTGTCTCTGGGGAAAGGAAGGCAAATGTCGGGAAGGATGGCAAATCCCGCGGGACCAGCCGCCTTGGAGAGCCAGCCCCACCCGGGGTAGGGGAGCGGCTCCGGGAGGACCTGGCGGGAGATTGAGGACCATCCTTATCCCAGAGAGGAGAGGAATAACAGTCATGTAACAAGGCCTTTGGGGCCCGATGGAGAAGCTGCGGACAAGGCACCTGCACGCAACAGCCCCGGGTTCGATCCCCAGCACTGCATGGTCGCCTGGACACCTCCAGGAGTGACCCCTGAGCACAGAAGCAGGAGTAACCATAGAGTGTGGCCAGCCTCCCCTCCTCTCTAAAAAAAAAAAAAGAAACAGTGAAAACAAAAAATAGGAAGGCCTTTGCCTAGAATAAAGGGAGAGTGAAGTGGGGTGGGGCTGGAGCGATAGCACAGCAGTAGGGCGTTTGCCTTGCACGCAGCCAACATGCCCGAGCCAAGTTCCATTCCTCTGCCCCTCTCGGAGAGCCCGGCAAGCTACCGAGAGTATCTCGCCCGCACGGCAGAGCCTGGCAAGCTCCCCGTGACATATTCAATATGCCAAACACAGTAACAACAAAGTCTCCAATGGAGACGTTACTGGGCCCACTCGAGCAAATCGACGAAGAACGGAAGGGCCTTTGCCTTTTACCTTTACTAGAATATTAGAAATCACTGAGCACAATATAATTATTTGTATTGCTTGGTAAAGAGATGCTTAGTGGAGAGAGGTTACCACATTTGCGTGAATTGAGTCTTCTTAGATTATGAAAATTTAAAACTTTTCAATCCTGTGTAATATAGTAGATAGCATGTAAGATAGTTTAATTTTTCCATTAGAGCTACTTTCCTTTTTAGAAAATAAAAGCAGTTTCAAAACTATACAACTCTCTAACTCTAGCTGTTGACTTCACTAGGGCAGTACAGTCTATTCATGGGGCATATACCTCACGAGGTGAGCCAAATTTAAAGTGAGTCTCCAGAGCAATAAAGATAAAGCAATGTGAAATGGCAAGACAATTCCACCCTCAACCAGGCTGTTCAGGAAGAGCACACTATTCTCCTCACATTGTCTTCTAGGCAGTTGCTCCTCCAAGTAAGAGAGTCTAAGAAAAACATCATGCGATTAAATCAAAGTAGTAAACTGACATAGTACTGCCTATGTAAGTCTAACCCAATAATATTCAAGTGTGTGATTATACAATTTATATTGATTCCTATACTGCAAAAATAATTTTTATCTGCTTAAATATTGTGTTCTTGAATAATAAAACAATTGGTTGTACAATGGTTTAAACCATCTACTGGGAAGACAAAATTTTTAGAAATAATATCTGATAATAACCACCACATAATTAATACATCATTAATTATGTATGACTGGGGGGCAAGGCAAGAGGGTAAGTGAAAACTGCTTCTTCTATGGCATCTATTGATAATATGATATAGAGCTATATCTTAACATAGGATATCACTTATTTTTTTGATAAAGCATAAACAATGAAGGGGGAATAGGTGTAGCATATTAACACCAAGTGTTTTAGGCATCGTCAGTGAATTGCCCCTTTCTCTCCCCCCGAGAGTAGTCTACAGTGCTCTTATTAGCACTCCTAATACCCCTGAGTTTATCTTTAACCTTTCCTTTAATCTTATCTCTCGTTCTGTTAGCTACTAGATTCCCAAAGTCAAGCTTGGTTACTTACAAAGTCAAACCTTCTGGTGATTCTGGACTTTGCATCTTTAGTAAATTGCTTGATTTTCCCTTTCCCTTTTATCCTTTTGATGTTTTACAATGGAGCTATGTTCCTTGCTTAAACATAGACCATTAATGCTATGCTCCTAATATTTGGGAGTTAATTGACTCTGAAATATATCTACTCCTGGGCACCCATAATAATTACTTGAATCAGGCTTCATTCACTGTAATTCCTAACACCCCAGAAAGTTAAACTTGGATTTATAAAGGGCAAACAGTGAAACTACCACAGCACCAAAATGGGACAGACTAGGAAACACAAAACATGGTTTTGATGAAAGCTGTTATGACTTAAGAGACGGTACCTGTGTGTAGAAAAAGCTAAGCCAGTCTGAGAATTTGTCTGGGATTTATGGTTTATCCAAATAACTGCAAGTATTAATAAGAAATAAACTTAATTGTTCATCAAGGGAAAGAGAAAAGAAATATAGATGCTCATGGGCAAACTTCTCAGTATACTAGGAGACAGAAAATCTCCCCAAAATTAATTTAATCCCCCCAAAACACTGGGTTCCACTGAAATGCTTTACTTTATTAATGATAAATCACACCTACTTGAAGTCCTATACTTCAAACCCCCTCAGTTTTTGTATAAAGGCTATTCAGCTCTGCATTAAATGGGCCACTTTGACCATCTGTCTGTGAGTGTTCTGTCTTTGTTCCTCTGCTGGGGGGTGGGGGTGGGGTGAGAGGCGGTTCCTGACCACCAAACACATCCCACACCTGAACTCACAGGTAGGATTGTTTAAATGAGAATGAAAAAGGAAAGAACAAATAAAATTCACTTCTAAAAGTTTCTAAATGGTCATGACATGTTTATGCATTCATAGTTGATATTTTTATATGGCATATCTGAATTTCTACTGCTATCTTAGCACTGTGAGGGCTAATGCTATTTCTTGTGTTTCAAACATTCAAGAATCATTTATATGCCATATTATGGACACTGCTGTCACACTGAATTGATTTGATTCTTATTATAATAAACGTAGGTGTTCCTAGAATTAAAAGGCAGGAGATGGAAAATCAGCATGTGTTCTAGGGTAACATTCTTCAAACTTTTTAAACCTGCAGACAAGCACCTGTCTGGTGTACTGTTGCACAACTACTGATTATATTCAAGGTGCTAGACCAATGCGTTTTAAACTCTACACTTGTGAGCTAGCCTTGCTGACTAGGGTTTGATGACCTGCATTGCATCTGGTCCCCTCCGGGAGTGATCCATAATTGCATAACTAGAGGTAAGCCATGAGGACACCCGGTATGTCACTAAGAAAAAATTGAGATACCATGAAGGATATTCGATATGCCAAAACTAGTAATAATAATGGTCCTCATTCCCCTGACCCTGAAAGAGCCCCCAATATGGCATCGTTAAGAAGAATGAGCAAGGAGAGACTGATAAACTCTCAGGGCCAAACTAGGCTGCCAAAACAAAAAAGGACTAAAATAACTATCTTCAATGCACGTACACTGGCTTCAGTAGCACCCATCAAGGACCTGATGGTACAAGTACAGAAGATAAAGAACATTATTATTGGTCTGACTGATATGAGAAGGCACCAATCACATCACACCACTTTAAACACTGGAGAACTGTACCTCGAACATGTGAAAACAGAGGCGTCAGTGGTGTCGGTGTCCTGGTCAACACGAAGTTGGCCTTGAGCATTGATTCATTCGAATGCCTAACAACCCAAATCGGATGCCTGCACTTGAATAGATGTGGCTCATTTCTGGCAGTTTCTATCTTTGTTGTCTATGCACCAACATCCAACTACATTTAAGAAGAAATTGAAAAGTTCTACATGGAACTGGAGTTCTATAAAGAAGACCACACCTTCTACAAGGTCATTGTTGGTTATTTTAATGCCAAGATAGGACTGAGAAGGTCACTGAAGAACTCCACATAGGGACCCATGGCCTATAATGGAATGAACAGGGTGAGAGATTGAGTTCATCATCTCAACCAAGACCATCTATAGTAACTCACAGCTCCAGAAGGCTGACTCTAAATGTTGGACATGGGAGTCTCCCAGTGTATAGTTCTGCAATGAAATTGACCATATTCAATCAATGGTTTTGCCTGACTGATGTTGCTGTTGTCCCAAAATTCCAAACGGTTGCAAACCACTCTCTCCTTGCAAAATTCAACTTCACAGGGTGGGGAGAAGGGGCTGCAAAGTTTAAGAAGAGAACTCCCAGAATGACCCCTAACTGGGAGCTCTTTGGCACTATTGCAGCAATATGGGAAAATGCATCCATTGACAACATTGACTGGTTTAGCCCCTCCATGACTGTGTGAGGAATTCTGAGAGAGGGAAAGCCACAAACAGACACCTGTCTTTGGAAAATCTCAAGCTCATTCACCAATATGGTTTAGCACGAGCCTCTAGCAATCACAAGCTAACGTCCAAACTCACAAAGCTGTGCAGAGAAGTGATAAAGGAAGACCTTAAAGAGAGAAGAGCACCAGTGTTGGCTGGTGTGGCAGAAGCTTGGAAAAGTATTCGCAACTCTCGCCTGTCCTTCGCCAACTATAAAACCAAGATGACTGCCCTCCGATGTCCTGATAGATCTATCACATCTTCCAGAAGAGCAATGGAGAAGATTATCCATAAATTCTACTCAGATCTCTTTGATAGTCACATCCACCTGCCCACATACCAAATTCGAAAGCATAGATATGTCGTTCTCAATGTTCTCCCTTCCAAAATCTGACATGCCATTTCATCGGTAAAGAAACGTACAGCTCCTGGTTCAGACAAAGTCAGACCCAAACACCTGAAGTATCTGTCGCCAGTACTTGTCAATACACTGGCTCGGCTCTTCACACGCTACCTGCCTGAATGCAAGGTTCAGTCCCAGTGGAAAACCAGCAGGACCATTCTGTTGTACAAGAACAGAGACATCCACAACATTGGCAATTGTTGCCCAATCTGCCTGTTGTCTATCATCTACAAGTTGTTCACTCGAGTCATCTTGAATAGAATAGGTAGTACACTAGATGCAGGACAACCTTGCGAGCAAGCCGGGTTCCAAAAAGGATTCAGCATGATCAACCATATCCACATAGTGACCAAGCTCATTGATATTTCACGAGAGTTCAAGATGCTGCTCTGTCTAACGTTCATCAGTTTAAAGAAGGCCTTTGATTCTGTTGAGACTGAAGCGATCATAGAGCCCTATCCAAATAGGGTGTTCAAACTCAGTACATCAGTATCCTCCACGAGCTGTATTACATGTTCACCACCAGGATCTCACCATTCTACAAAGAAGTGATCATCAATGTCAAGAGAGGGGTTTGGCAGGGTGATACCATTTCACCATAACTCTTGTTCTGGTGAAATGCCACCCTCGAGAACATCATGCAATGACTGGAATGGGGAAAAAATGAGAATGAAGATAAATGGTCAGCAATTACTCCACCTCTGCTTTGCTGATGACATTGTTCTAATAACACCAAACATCAGCCATGCGCCACAAATGCTGGCTGACTTTGACCGTGAGTGTGGAAAGGTTGGTTTGCAGCTGAATCTTATGAAGACAGTGTTCATGAAAAATGGACTAGTCCCTGATGTTCCATTTGCTCTTAATGGAATGAACATCTCAAATGCAGCAGTTATCTGTACCTAGGTCGAGAACTCAACATGACAAACAACCTGGCACCTGAGCTACGCAGGAGGACGAGAGCTGCATGGAACGCCTTCAAGAGCATCGAAGTTGTTAAGAGGACGAAGAACCTCTGGCTCCTGGCACATCTTTATGACTCCACCTTTCTTCCTGCACTAACATACACCTGAAAAGAACTGGTCCTTATGAAAACAGGATGAGAATGCTATTCAGGTCACCCAAAGAGGAATTGGAAGAGCTATGCTTATAGTATCATCCTTCACCAAGTGAGAGAAGGAATCTGGAGTTCCAACCCCATCGATGATCAAGAATCAGGGACACTCTCATTTGCCAAGGTGACGAAAATCAGATAGGCTGGACACATAATGCAATTTGGAGAGGAACCGCTGGACTAGAGCTGTTACCAATTGGATTCCATGGGACATCAAAAGAGCGCGTAGCCATCCACCTACGAGATGGTCAGGCTTCTTTGTCAAAACCCTGAACAAATGGTTTGAGGCTCTTCATGTTCATGGAATGAGCAGACATCACTGGGCTACACTAGCACACCACAGGAACAAATGGAGATGTTACTGGCGCCCACTTGAGCAAATCGATGAACAACAATGATAAATGACAAGTGACAACTGACCATGAAGAATCAATCTTTCAAGTAAGTATGTTACCTCAACAGGAAAAAACTAGTACCAAAATAAAAATGGTTTGAAAACAGTCCTTTCTAGTCTAATAATTCTAAAATCAATACTAGAATCTGATTGTAATTTAAAAATATTTTCCACTTGTCTCAAGAGTAAATTACAACTACTTTTACATATATCATTTTTAATTACACAAAAATGCCCATGGTATTAAGCTACTAAATGAATACATGGGATAAAACAAAATACTTCAAAATTGGACATTGATACTTTCTAAACTACTTATGATTACCAGAGGAAAAAAGATATTATATAAAAATAAAATTAGATGAACAATTTTAAGCAAGAAAACACTACACATCTAGAGATTTTTACTCACTTCTATCTCACTTATATTAATTTCTGCTTTTATAGGATGTTTTTACACCTAACACCTCAATTTCTAACCTCAAGATTATAAAAACATATAAATATCTCTTTGGTTGGATTTAAAATAAATATTCAAAATTTCTAGAACTTCTGTTTTGACAGTTTAGTTTGCTAAGTGTCATAGACACATTATATTCATATATCTGATTTCTGTTTCATAAGATCAATGTTCATTAGCATTTCACAAAAACGATACAAGTATTCAGTGATTCCCCCATGCAAATTTAATCCAAACAAAGGCATTTCTTTTTTTGAAGACGAATTAA
>JAOXYA010135596.1:0-10201 GCA_028565675.1 Sorex palustris | reverse complement strand
CCCACCCCTCACCCCATGCCCCTGGAAATGAAGCTCATAGAAAAATAGCAAAAAGATTTCCACACACTTGGGATGCTATTCAGAGGTTATCTGATGAGTGATTTCTCAGAGAAATGTGTTGTGCTTTGCATCAGGCTTATCTCAGCTTGATGCTATGAGTTTGGGTGTGAAAGCATTGTGAAACTCAAGTGATTTCATTTCTCCATTTATTAGCTTTGCTTTAAAGAAGGCCAGAGGGGAGGGGATTGTGATGAGGCTCAGATACTCTAAAAGTGAAATATCTTTGCGGCATATCTTCCCTTTGGATTTTATGGGAGGATTTAATTTTTAAAGCAGTTTGAAGAGACAAAGTAAAAATAAAGTGTGTTTCTAGTAGCTGTTTGGAATCTGAGGAATAGAGGCTTTTCCTTCATAAAAACACATGGGCCCCTTGTAGTCTTTCTTATGTTAACTAAATTATGTTAATGATTAGCTAAAAAACTTTCCATTTCAGTCTTAGATTTGTAAGATGGTGCGTATGTGTGAGTGTACTTATGTTTATGTTTTTATGTAGAGTTTTATCTATAATTACAGATTTCATTGCAGTATGAAATAACACAATTTGACTTTTGGCTTGGCTTGATTTGGTTCTGAAATTGTGCTAGTATTTTAGAATTGAAAATATTTACGTAGTTACAGATTTAGAGAGGGAGATCATCTCTTGTCTTTATTTTACTGTTAATGGTTATAGGGAAGCACTGTTGCATTGTCCTCCCGTTGTTCATCGATTTGTTTGAGCGGGCCCAGTAACGTCTCCATTGTGAGACTTGTTGTTTCTGTGTTTGGCATATTGAATACACCATGGGTAACCTGCCAGACTTTTCCGTGCAGGTGAGATATTCTCGGTAGCTTGCCGGGCTCTTCGAGAGGGGCGGAGGAATTGAACCTGGGTCGGCCGAATCAGCCGCATTCAAGGCAAATGCCCTACCCGCTGTGCTATTGCTCCAGCCCCTGTTATAGGTTATAGGTTATAGGGAAAGCTGATATAAAACCTGAGATGTCTGATTTGTAACTAAAGTTGAAAAACAACTGTGAATCAGAGGGCGGTGGCCCTGTGGTCTAGCACATGCTTCTCATGTGTGAGTGAGGCTCTGGGTTCTATCTCTGGCACCACAAAAAAGTGGGGGGGAAAAGGCAGAAATTTTGCTTCGTCATTCCTAAGTATAAGTAGTTTTGCTACTTTCAGACACTGCCTTTTAAAAAAGTGTTCTGTTTAGAAATATTTAGCTGCTGCTTTATGATTTCTATGATTTCTTTAAATAGATTTTTTTACATGAAATGTTTCATTAATGCTTTATAAGTTTTTAAAAGAGATTTTTTTTTTTAAATAGGGGCCTCCCAAGCTGTGTTGAGGGGAAGGAGGGAGCTCTGGACCATTTCCAGCAATAATGGCCAGTGGTATGGCCTTGTGGTTTAATGGCTCAGTTTGGTGATGTGGCACTGCTCAAGCCTGGGGGTGTCAGGCATTGAGCTGATGATCACTGAGCACATGCTCATGATCCTACACATGGGAACCACCTCTTTAAGCAGTCTCCCTGGGTCTGTCTTGAGACACAATTTAAAATAGCCTTCAAAAAATGGCCCAACAGTCTCTTACCAGACTAGCAGTTGTGGACGGGTTATTGGTCCTGCACTTGGGCTGGACCAAGATTGGGGGCTTTTTTGTTTGTTTGTTTATTTGTTTGTTTGTTTTTTGGGTCACACCCAGCAATAGACAGGGGTTACTTCTGGCTCATAGACTCAGGAATTACTCCTGGTGGTGCTCAGAGGACCATATGGGATGTTGGGAATCAGTTCGTGGTCTGCCACATGCAAGGCAAACATCCCACCCATTGTGCTATCGCTTCTGGCTGCCTTCTGAACTGGTTTTCTCCTGGTGGCCTCAATCCTAACAGTTGTACTCTTTGGCTCACACCCAGCGATGCTCAAGGGTTACTCCTGTCTCTGCACCTAGGTTCAATCCCCAATACCCCATCTGGTCCTCTGAGTACCTTTAGGATGATCCCTGAGGGCAGAGTAAACCTTCAGCACTACTAGGTGTGCACCCCCCCAAAAAAAGATATAAACCAAGATTTTAAAAAAGCCCTTAACTTGTTTAGCATGAGGTGGTATAGAGGGGTGCTTCCCCACCCTCTGCTTTAACTCAGAGTTCTGTATAATCTCATGCTGTAGCAATTCCCTAAGAGCTAAGAGGGGATTTTCCAGACCTCCTTGCTCTCTGAAGCTCTAGCCTCACACCTCTGGCTCCTTGTTAAGTGGCTGATGAGCCTCTCAAGTGTGGTGGTTCTAGAAGGTTCACCTTCTCACCCAAACCTAATCTTTCTGTGCTGTTTTTCTTTCTGACTCACCCCACCTCAAACACTGTGGCTATTTTTATAGACGAGCACTCCTTCCTCCCTCTTCCCCATTTATTCAAGCTCCAGGCCCTCTCCACATTTCCCTGTGCAGTGTTGCTTAGAACATTTGTCTCCTATTTGCAGTAGGACCATTGCAGTAGATTTCTAACTCCCATTCCTTTCTAGTTCTTCTTAAACATGAGTGTAAAATTATGCACTGATCATGCCACTTAATTGCTCAGGAGTGGATTCTAAAATTAAACAAAAATAACATAAGAGCAAATAAATTGTGTGGGGGGGAGATTTCTATCAAATAAAAGCTCCGTAGACCTGAATTCATGGCACCATTTCAGTATCTAACCTTACAGACTATAAACTCCAGCTAAAAGCTTGCTACGTGACTATACTTTCCTTTGAGATGCCTAACAAATTAAGAATATGAACAGTCTGTTCAGGCTGGGACTTTCCTTTTTTACCCCCATCTTGGTTCTTTTTTCTTTTAAGGAAATAGTTAGGGGCCAGAAAGATAATGCAACAGGCAGGGTGCTTATCTCACTTGCAGCTGACCTTGTTCGATCCCCAGCAACCCTTATGGTCCCCTGAGCACTGCGAGGAGTGATCCCAGATCCCAGAGCCAAGAGTAATCACTAAACATAGCTGGACATGCCCCCTCAAAATAATGATCAAATCATGCTTCAAATCAACTGCACCCCAAATTCAATATACATGATTCTAAGCAAGAAACAGCAAGAGTGTGATTTCTAGTCCTGTCTCTTGCCATTTATTTGCTCTTTGACTTTCAACTTTAAATCCCAGTTCCTGATTTGTGCCTATCAATAAACAGTGACAGCACATTTCAGAGCACACAAAAGAGTGAAGGAAGAATAGAACACAGTTCTTTTGACATCTTCCAGGAAAAAGAAGTGACCCGTTGTAATGTTACTGTGCTCCTGAGCCTCGTTCACTTGGCTGCTGTCCTGTGGTAATTGCTACTTTTAGGTGTATCCTGATTACTGGGCATACTCCACAGCTTTCCTGTTGATGTTTGTGGCAACTGTAGCAAGTGGAACCACAGTATCCATCAAAGTGTGTCTTGCTCAGAATGAGTGTCCATAGATGCTTGCTGACAGAATGAGCACAATGGGCACCAGGGAAGACCACCTGCAGCTCTCTTTCTCTTACATGTTTGTTCCAAGATTCTTTTTTCTTTCTTTTTTTTTGGGGGGGGGGTGGTGGTCAAAAAAACTTTGCCTGCTTAGGGCACCATCTATGTTGCCAGGAATCTGACATGGGCCTTCTGCATGCAGAGAGTGCACTCAGCCCCTCGAGCTCTCTGTCCAGGTCCTGTTTGTGGGGGTTTTGTTCATAAGAGACAACTTCTTTCCCTTCCCTGATCTTTATGTTGGTAAGCAGTCATACTTCGAAACTTCCTCATGCAGTGTTGGCCTCTAGGAAGCAAGTGTTATTTTAGTCACTATGTGCATTAAAAATATTTATTATGTCTTCATTTACCTTCTTAACAGTGCTTAAGTCATGTTAAAGTGACATGTAAGTTACTTTTTTTCATCCTTGAGTTTGTCTTTATTTATATTGGCTCAACTGCTCACTTTCCTTTTGGCTATTGGGCCTCCTAGTTGACTGTGCCCTAGTTTCCCTGTATAGATTTGTTTCTCAGTGGCTCCTGGGTGATGCTAACTCTTTGATTTTTGCCTCCTTAGTTTGTGTTTACAATGCAGTCTGGCCATTGATCTATGAGAGTTTGCATGACAACATTCTGTGGTTCGGTGCTCAGGCCTTGGACACTTAGACAGCCACGTTCATGTAAATTTGTTGTTCTTAACATTCGCTTTGTTTTTTTCTCTTATGACAACCAGGATATTTTTTAATATGTATTTATTTTTTTTTGGTGGGGGTAGATTTTGTGGGCTTCCTGTCAGTGCTCGAGGGACCAAGTCCAGTGGAGGGTCCTGCTGGTTAGGCCGTTATGCAGTGCTGCGTGGGCCCTTCAAGGAGCAATGAGAGATTTGGCGTTCCTGAACCACATGAGAGTATGCTTGTAATGACCCAGAGGAGCAGAGAGAGCTTGTTGCTTACCCTTGTGCTTGAGAACAGGTTTTATGAGAATGCTTTCTTCTCACGTGACTCTCTCAGGATTGATTTCCAGTCATCTCTTAGGGTTTGAGAGCCAGGCCATCAGTGGGGAGGGACATAAATCATTCTGTTAAAGTTGAAGGCAAATGCTTAGGGCTGTGAGCCTTTAAGGTCAGAGTTGACTGGTGACTAAACTTAATGTTAGTGATAGGACACCATTTTGATACTCATTCGTATACTTTTTGTGGGTAAAACCCTTGTTGGCAGAAAAGGGGCAAAGGGTCTATAGCTAAACTGATATCTAAATGCAAACTGCACAGCCAAAAACATACTGGTCAGAAGTGGATAGGGAGATTTAATATACAGCTCTTTTTAATTTAATTTTTATTGTAGTAACCTGTGTTTTCAGGGGAAGTAGAATGATTGGGAGATGTTTACTTGGATTCTGTAAGTAATAAGGGAAGTCAGAAATGGTTCATGAGTTAGAAAAGTTTGAAATGGTTTGTCATTATTTGGAGGGAGGAAAGGATTTAGTAACACTGTTACATTTGACTGGAACCATTGTAAACTGGAGAGTGTAAATGGTCTGTGTAAGCCCCAGATTTTGTTCAGTGAAGCTTTATGGCTGGTTTTATATGAAAGACCCACATCTTGTTGGTTCATTTTGGTCTACCTGTATAGTCAGGAATCCATGGGCAGGAATAGTATAAGTCACATTATTTTAATTACTTGGTAGGTATGAATGTATCCTGTTTTTACTTTTTATTTTGAAATAATTTCAGACTTTGAAAAAGATTCCAAAAATAGTATAAAAAATGTCTATGTATTTTTTCCTCCCTCCTTTTGTTTAAAAAAATTGAGGATAAGTTTCAGACACTTTGTATACTTTATCTTTAAATATTCTTCAATGTGTGTACCCTAAAAAAAAGACATTATTTTACATAACAATAACACAATTTTCTAAAAAATGAGTTAGTGTTGATATGTTATTATTACTTAACCTTAGATCATAATTCAGATTGTGTCACTTTTGTTAGAGGCTCCAATCCAGAATCATTTATTTCATTTACTCTGTCTCCTTTAATCTCCTTTAATCTAAAATTGTTTCATATTTTTTCAATGAAGCGCAATAGGACTATTTTTTTTGACTGTTTGATTTTTTTTTTGCTATTTTTTTGGGGGGGGCATACACAGCGATGAACAGGGGTTAATCCTGGTTCATGCACTCAGGAATTACTCCTGGCCGTGCTTAGGGGACCATATGGGATGCTAGGAATTGAACCCGGGTCGGCGGCATGCAAGGCAAACGCCCTACCCGCTGTTCTATCACTCCAGCGCCAGTTTGTTTGATTTTTAAGAAATTTACTCAGAGAAGTGTGAGGAAAGAGAAAGAGAACGATACTAATTCAAGAGAACCTGGGCTTCTTCAGAGTAGAAGGACCCTCTGTGAAACTTTAAATAAGTCCAGATGGTTCTTTCAGAGACTGGCCCTCAGTTTGGGTTTGTGTTGTTATTTCTCCCATTTTTCAGTCAGCATGTTTTGACAGGATTTCGCAGAAGTGGAGTATTAGGAAGCACATGATGTTAGTTTATTTCCTTACTAGTGATGTTAACTTTGATCACAAGCTTATACTGGGCCCTGCCAGCTTCTTCATTAAAAACAAAATTACTTCTCAGCAGGAGGGTTTCATTAACATCACATTTGTTATATGAAATGTTAAAAGGTAAAGTGAATGTACTTACCCTACTGGGTGATGAATCTTTTTTTTTTCTTAACAATGAAGCATATATGCTTTATGTTATTTGAGATGTGTTTTGTCTATGGGTGATAAGATTTTCCTGTGATTTCTAAGTGAGCTTGTAGAGGAGGAACACTTTGCCAAAATGTGATGTTCGAGTCTAGGTAGGAAGCGGAAATGATGCATCTGTTCTGGAAGCAAGAGTAGCAGGATCTGTGTGCTTCATTGGGTGAGGGGTCTGCTTTCTCTGAGCCTGAGCTCTGCATCAGCACCAAGGAGGCACAGAAGAGGCTAGGATGTTGCTGTGGGATGAGAGACAGGCTGTCTGGGGTGGTGTTTGCACTCCAAATGGTGCATATTTGCCTGTGGCTGCTTTGACCATCACATACAGAAGAAGCATGCTTTGTTGTGGTTCCACAAGGGGAGCATTTTAGAAGTATGACGTGAAATAGGATGTGAAGAATGAGCCCTGGTGTCCAGGGAGGTGGGGTGGGTCATGAAGTTTCTCTGTTCTGTTGCTTTGGGATAGAATGGAGAAAGGGCTTATAGAAAGAAGCCTACAGAAAAGGAGGTAAAAGAGTTATTTCATTGCTGTTGCCTGCTGACTTGGCCAGGGCTTTTTGGTTGTTTGTTTTTGTTTTTGTTTTTTTCTGCCCCACCAAAGTACAGCAGGCAGGAATCAGGTTTGCCTTCACTGCCAAAATCTCTCTTTATAGTGAGAATTGTGATATGTTTGTTATAAAATTCTTAAGAATGAAGCACACACTCACACACACACACAGAGCTTTAAGACCACTTTTTTATGTTTCCACATCTAAACAGAAGACAGATAGTGATGGTATTCTTATCACACTTTACAGAGGAAAATGTGGGTTGAAAAGACTCACCCAAAGTCACCTGGTTAATAAATGGTGATTCTGATTTCTGATTCTGTGCTGTTTCCACAATGTTGAGCCTCCAAAGAAGAAGAGGAATAGGACATTAAGGGATACAGGTTAAGAGTGCAGGAGAGGCTGAATACCTTATGTATGAAGAGCCAGAGGTGGGGCGGGGAGGGCTGGTAGGGGGAGGGGGGTACATTTGTCTCTCTCAGAGTGGTTCCTGTGCTATGCCTCTTTCTCCCTCTATCCACACATGCACGCGCACACACACACACAGTCATACACACACGCACAGCCATACATGTGCTTTTATATGTCTTATAGGAGGAATCTGAGAAAGTTTCCAGGGATCTGACTTATACGGAGGGAGTAAGGGGAAAAAGGCTTTGGAGCTTCAGAAGGGAAGAGACGTTAGATGGCCTAGTGAAAGCTTGGTGGCAACAACCATGCACAATTGCTAAAATGGTCAGAAACTCTGCTCCCCATTCATAAAATGGGCAGGTAATAGTGGCTATTTCTGACTTTGAGGAATTAACTAGTTAACCATAGGAAGTGTGCCTGCACAGAGCAATAAATGGCACTCGTATTTTCACAGTTACTATGATTTTTATTATTTTGTGTAATCACACAGTTTTGCTTTAATATTAATGTTTTTCTATTTAAAAATTCAGTGAGTTAATTGTGTTATTTAAGAGTATTACCTTTTCGATTAGATGGTTATACTAGTGCCAAAATGTATGGTGTTGGTGTATAAAGTATTCCCACTCCACCACCTTCCAAGTGCCCACAACCCTCCAGCGCTGCCCCTCTATTACTCTGTTCCAGTCATTATTCTCTCCCATAATTGCAGTTTTGGTGTTCTGTCATCATCATTATTTCTGTAACATTTTTTTTTTTTATTGCTGCTGCTATTGCTGCTGTTTGTTTGCTGCTGTTGCTGTCACTAACGGGCTCCAGGGAGGCAGGCAGATAAATAAAGGGACCCAGTCCAGCTGGTGGAACTCAACTTTTCAGTGAGGAACATAGTGCGGAAAGCTTCCCATGACATATAAAACTCAGAGAATAACGGGAGTTTATGCTTTGGCATATGGGCATAGATGACGTGCTTCAGGGAAAGCTATAGAACTGACAGACTGGGAGATGTGGGAGACGAGACAGAGAAACACTCATCCTTAGCTTATACCTTCATGCTCCTCCATGCTGCTCACATGGTCTGCATTTATTGCAGTTAAACTGTGGTCTCGGTTACTCAGTGAAAGTTAACAGTACAATATTGAGGCATATCAGGAAGCTAGAAATGCTTTGAAATATAAATATGAACAGCCACCCGGACTGGGAATCCCTTCCTGGTCCAGGACCCTTCAGATTGCATTCCTGGACATTGAGACCCAAAGAGGCTCTCCTTTCTCTCTTCTTTAGTTGGTAAAGGCGAAAAATAATTTTAAACTTTTGCAGATTTGCTGTCCTAGAATCTTACAATCAGTTTTGAAATATTGAAGGTCATACTCTGTCAAGAAACTTGGGAAGAAGGAAGATGGTTTTTAAGACTTTATTGGTGTTTTGTTGCAAGTCTCCCCAGCAGAAGGGAACAGTAAAGTTTCATTCTGTGAGGTTAGAGAGTGGGAACCAGACAAAGGATTTTGGCTTTATTAAGGACCTCTGACTTTGAACTGCAGGATCAAAGGAATTTTAGGTCCCTACAGAACTGTGAATACCTGAATCATCAGGGGTTTGAAGAGTAATAGCTTAAGTATATTTCACTATTATCACTTTTACGTTACATGACATTTTCTAGTAACAAAGGCATCAACATATTTTAATTTTACTTGGTTTCTGTCAAAAACAAAATTCTGTTTTGAAGATAGGATTGGCAAGCTTCCATTACATCAAGGTCAAATTAATATAGTTTGGAGGCGATTGGCAGGCTTTATTCAGAAAGTTCTTTTGTTCCAGCACTTCTCTTGGGGTTGAGTAAACAGAGGAAGGAGGGAGTCAAAGTGTGTGATAGTTTCGAAGGAGGAGGAGCTGTCCTCTGCTCTTCTCAGCACACCTCTGCTGAGTTTAGCTTGAAATACGAGCAGTGGTGTCTCTTACTGCTTTAGGTGCCTTTTCTCTTCCTCTTCTTTTGTTTGTTGGAGGTATAGGTGTATGTGTGTGTGTGTGCATGTGTGTGTGTGTGTGTGTGTGTGTATGTGTTTGTATGGTATGCTTAAATGTGTCTGAAGTGTATACATACATGTGTTATAAATCCATTTACCTAAACAAAACAAAATGCCAATACAACAGCAGCTCTCTAGCCTTGAATTCATACAGACACTGTGTACCTAAATGTGCTTTCTCATCACTCTTCCGGAATTTTGTGAGAAAGACAACTCTCCATGCATATGCTAATAGAGCTGATTGAGAATTTCCTGTTTTCAAAGGCAGGAGGAAAACTGGTGGGTTAGTGAGGATGCTTTTTTTTTCCTCTTCAATTTTAGAGCTGAGTTGGACAGAATGGTTAAAGTTATTGGTCTATTTGGATCCGAAACTGGGACATTTCCTTCCCCCCACACATAAAAGTTTATTGTTACTTTTATGAGTTATTTTTTCTTTAAAAAAGTTATCATTTTATTTTTATTGGTTTTTACATAACTTGTTAGAAAAAATTAATTTACCTTTAATTATATAATAGGCACAATTACTTTTTCATCTCTCAAATCCTATTTAAGAAACATTTTTGCAACTTTATGTGGAAAGCTATATTTTTCATAGTTCCCTAGTAAGGTAACTTTCTTTTTCTTTAATTGGATCACCTTAAGATATAGTTACAAAACCGTTAACGATTGGGTTTTAGTCATATAGTATTTCAATACCTGTCCCTTCATTAGTATATATTTTCCACCACCAGATTCCCCAATTTCCTTCCCACCACCACCAGCCCCTACAGCTCAGTCTGCCTGTATGGCAGCCACTTTTCTTCTCTCCCTCTCTCTGTTTTTAAAAAGTACTTTGCCCATGACCTGTTTACTTCAATTTCTGTACAATTTTGTATTTTATTAAAATGGAATAGTGTTTCATTGTATAAGTATATACAAAATTATTCACTCATCTGTTATTGTAATTCTGGGTTGTT
>JAOXYA010135589.1:0-10201 GCA_028565675.1 Sorex palustris | reverse complement strand
GTCTCCAATGGAGACGTTACTGGGCCCGCTCGAGCAAATCGATGATCAACGGGAGGGCCTTTACCTTTTACCTTTTTGTGTTTGGGGATTATAATGTGACACTTTTTTTTGTTTGGGAGCCATAGCTGACAGTGGTCAGAGGTGTCTCCTGGCAGTGCCCTGGGTGTCATGTGGTACCAGGTTCAAACTTTGATCATCCGCACACAAGGTAAGGACCTTACCCTCTGTGCTATCTCTCTGGTTCATATAAAGTAATAATTTTAATACTTTCTAATAATGGACTGAGTGGGAGAAATTTTGAAAATATGAACAGGAAAAACTACGTGCTATTGAACCACAGGGAGTTGGAATCCAAGACATGTCTCTTGTTAATTTTTTCTCTGTCTCTTGCTTATTTTATGACTGGGGCATGCTTCAGTTTCCTCCCATGGAAAATGGGACTAATTCCTATAAGAATTCCTGGGAAGTAAAATGGATTGTGTCTGAGTCCCCGAACACATTAAGAAATGTAATTAGGAATATTAGAAAGTTTCCTCTACTAGGAAAGAGACACCTGAGAAATTTAAAGCGCCACTTAAAATATTATGCAAGTATAGAAACAGACTTTTGCTTCAGGAATAGCAAGAAAAGTAGTATTTGCTCAGTAATCACTTCTCCCTTCTTGGGAACCATACCGCCAACAATGGGGACAAATAAAAGACTCAATGCCAAAGGTCACAGAGCAGACCATTGTGACACAGAGAAAGATGTTCATGTTGACATCCTTTGGGGACAAAAGGACAACAGGATTAAAAGTGGAGTTACAGAACTGTTTGTGAAATTGTGGCATGGTGGGGCCTGAAGGACAGTACCGCTGGCAGGGTGCTTGCCCTGCTCCAGCCAAACCGGGTTCTATTCCCAGTATCCCAGATGGCCCCCTGAGCATCGCCAGGAGTGATTCCTGAGCACAGAGCCTGGAGTAAACCCTGAGCATTGTGGGGTGTGACCCCAAAACAACAACAACAACAACAACAAGTACCGCGCTTATCTGCTCACGTAAACCTTCTGATTTATGAAAACAAGACTATAAAGAATTATTAAAATGCCCCCATTAAAATGTTGTAACATCTTTACAGCACACAGCCGCAGAGAAGAAAGGCCGCTGGGCGGCTCCACAGCTCCTGGAGAATGCACCAGGTCGCGAAAAGAGCCGAGATCACCGGGAAGTTCCAGATGGGGTAGGTGCCGCATCCCGCCTCCTCCAGAGGGAACCCCAGTGACCATGAGCCTCTACAAGCATAGCTTGCTTATGCAGGAACCAGGACACTTACTCCAAACCAAGTGGCAAGTGGCCACACGACATCTTCTTATATATAAAGTGGTCAATGGAAAGTAAATTCTCCAACGTTTCTCCCTGAAAATAGGCTTAACTCTTTTACAAACCATAATACCTAATAGGAATGAGAGAACAAAAGGGAATTCCCTGCCACAGAGGCAGGGTTGGATGGGAATGGAATGGGGGGTGGGAGGGTTACTGGGATTCGTGGTGGTGGGAAATGGTTACTGGTGGAGAGATGGGTATTCAAAATAAATAAATAAATTTAATTTAAAAATGCAAACTATTGTGGCTGAAGAGAGAGTACAGTGGGTAGGGCATTTACTTTATGTGTGCCCCACCTGAGTTTGATCCCTAACACCCTGTAGGATTCTCCAAGCCCCACCAGGAGTGTTCCCTGCATCTATAGCCATGAGCACTGCGAGGTGTGGCCCAAAAACTAAACAAAAAGAAAAAAGAAAGAAAAAATATGATTTATTATAAGGAATTATATGCTCCAGTTTTTCTTCTTTCCACGTTTTCTTGTATTTATGGCAGTTACTAACATATATCTTGAAACACATTCTTGCATATGTGCTTGCACACATAAACACACAAAGTATTTGTGCCAAAATGCCAACCCTACAAACATGCCTCCCCAAATTCCTCAGACACTTATAACTACTGCTTTCCTCACAACCCAATGGGCTTAGCTCCCTAATTTTTCTCCTAACCAAGGACAAAAATATAAAGTCATAAATGCCAGAAATTTCTAAGAGCTAAGTCAGCTCCTTCTCATGGGTGATTTTTATGCTCGGCTCTGTCTGGCATCTGACACTTGGTCACCTGATACCTCCAAGGCAGGCTGGTGCCCACACCTAGTCAGGGGAAATTACTCTATGGCTGTTAGCAAAAAGCCTTTCTGTTACATGTGGAGCTAGTCACTTGAAAGATCAAATGTGATTTCTGCTTTTAGGAGGAAAAAAATTCAGATGCGAAACCACTGGAAAATGTTTCAGGGCTAAATTGGGTGGCAAGTGCCTATACTATACTATTTATACCATAGCACTGTAGCACTGTCATCCCATTGTTTATCGATTTGCTCTAGCAGGCACCAGTTACGTCTCCATTGTGAGACTTATTGGTACTCCATTGTGAGACTTATTGGTACTGTTTTTGGCATACTGAATATGCCACGGGGAGCTTGCCAGGCTCTACCATGCAGGTGAGATACTTTCGTAGCTTGCCAGGCTCTCTGAGAGGGACTGAGGAATCGAACCCGGGTCAGCCACATGCAAGGCAAATGCCCTACACGCTGTGCTATTGCTCTAGCCCATCTGTACTGTACTGTACTGTACTGTACTGTACTGTACTGTACTATCTATACCCTATACTCTCTCCCTGGTCTCCACTCCTGTAGCAGTTTTTTTTTGCAGTGACTGTGATTGACTTCAGCAAGCCACTCTGGGATTTTGAACCATATAATTTTATTTGATCTTTTTGGATCACACCCGGCCATGCTCAGGGGTTACTCCTGGCTGTGCACTCGGGAATTACTCTTGGAAGTGCTTGGAAATCAAACTCAGGTCAGATGTGTGCAAGGCAAACAAACACACTACCCACCATGTCATTTTTCATGCTTAATATTTAAAAGGTTAGATGTGCTCCTTTGTAGGCTTTTTCATTTTCCTACCTTGTACAGGCCACTGACTTACAGGGGTGAGGGTAAGGGCTTCATGTTACTGTCAACTCTCAAACTCTTGTTAGGAGCTGAGAATACCCAAGGATGATGCATCAGGTTCACTCCAAATGAGACCTCACTCAGGCCCAGGCCCAGGGAGACGTTGCTTCGGAAAGTCTCACTGTCTACCACAAAATAGGGGAGAGAGGAAAAAAATTGAATTTAATTTGAATTTTTATGGAAAATGACACAGTGCTTTGGGAAGGGAAGATAGTCATAAAACCAGGAGAAGTTTACAAAATGTTGTAGCATCATATCTTTGCAGCTCAGGCTCCACCCAGCATTTCAACTGCATAAACATCTCCTCTGAGACATTGGGTAAAATCAAAATGGGGGTGGGAGAGATACTGGGATCTGTGGTGGTGGGAAATGGGCACTGGTGGAGGGATGGGTACTTGATCATTGTATAATTGAAACCCAAAGAAAAAAATTGGTAAGTCTACAACTGTACCTCATGGTGTCTCACTAATAAAAATTAAAAAAAAATAAAAATAAAATGGAAGTCACTATTTTGTAGTGTTGGAGGTCAGAAGTCTAACACAAGTATCACTGAGGAAAAAGCCAGGCATTGGCAAATAAGGTGGTTTATGTCTTGATGATTCTACAGGACAATCTATTACCATGCCTTTTTCCATTTGAATAGGTTTCCTTATTCTTTTCTCAGAGTCCACTTTCATCTTCAAAGTCAACAGTGGACATGGTTATCTTCATCAATTTTTGTCATTCTGAAACTGAATATCTTACTTCCCTCTTTCCCTTATAAGGACCCTATAAACCTGTTGGATTGACTTTTATAACTCAGGATAGTCTTCTCAAGTCTGAATCTCTAGTTTGATCATACCTGTAGAGTTCCTTTTGCCTGAAAACAATAATTTCACAAGTTCCAGAGACTAGAGCGTGATCATCTAGGATAGAATGAGACATAATTTTGCTTACCACGTTGTTACATGATTCAATGCTGAGACCAAATTGCCCTCGTTTGGCAATCCTATGAAAATCTATGATCTTTCAAATATTTGCTACATGCTTATGTTCTAGAGGGTAACCCCCATAAGTAATCTTATCTCGCATTTTCAAATCTCAAGATGGTGGCCTGAGGGTGTAATGCTACTTTGCTTAAATTGAGCAAAGGGTTTAGACTTCTACTTCCTATGCATATAAACAGCCTAAAAATAAGCAAACGTTGACATTTCTAGACAGGCTGAAAATCCATTTCTGCTGCTGGTGGAAGATAATTACAAGAAGAGAAAAAACATTCCATTCCCATCACAAAACTAAGCAGGACAACACTACTGTATTGTTAGAAAATAAAATTCAGTGAGAGTCAAACAAATTGCATCATTATTAGTGGGATCTATTTTTAAGCCTAAGGGAGAGCGAGAGAGGGACAGAATGACTGACTTTAAACTCTGCATCGAACTAAGGCGATTCTCCTCACTTGCCTAGGGTAATTCAGCCTGTTCAATTAAGCAAACCCAGGGGCCTAACACATTAACTCACCATCAATATATTCTCTCTGCCTTGGTACAGCTAGTATTCCTGGCATTATTTATGAAGGCACTTTTGCTGTACTTGCACAGCATGTAGCATTGCTCATAGCAAGCTAAGATTATTTTCAATGAATAATGCCCGAGAAGCTCCTAATCCTTTGTGCTAATGCCCAATAACTAAATCAGCAATAGCTGCTTCTCTGTCCTCTGCTTAAAATTATAGTACAAACATAAATAATCTACCTGAAGCAGGATCCATTTGGCATCACTTCACACCACTGCAAAGTTCCCCATTGTACTGTAAACAATGTTCACTACTAATATTTTTTAAAAGATGATGGACCCTCAGAATATGGACTTCGGGAATAATAATAAATAATAATAAAGGCCCTCCCATTGTTCATGGATTTGCTCGAGCAGGCCCAGTAACGTCTCCATTGGAGATTTTGTTATTACTGTGTTTGGCATATCAAATACATCACGGGTGGCTTGCCAGGCTCTGCCGTGCGGGCCAGATACTCTCGGTAGCTTGCCTGGCTCGAACTCGGGTTGGCCATGTTGGCTGCGTGTAAGGCAAACGCCCTACCTCTGTGCTATATCTCTTGGATTATTAATCAAGTCAAAGTATACATCACAGAGTGTTAGAATTTTCCTATGAGGAACAGGAAGGAAAAAAGACAGAGGTTCTACAAAGTCATTCTTTTCTCTAAGTTTAAAAGTTACAAGAGAAATTTATCCTCTAATAATTCAGTAGAGCACAGTGCTTTATATCCTGTCAACCAGCATGCCTTGGCAGGGAGATTCCAAAGAGACCAGAGGATCTCAAAATATGCATTTCACAGCCAATCTTGCTAAAGACAAAATTCCCTTAAAATGGGCCTTTGCCAAAGATCAGATAGTAGATGTACTTTACCAAATTTAATAGATAAACTGAAGACCCTTTGGCAAAACAAAGCAAAACATGAGGAAAATCTGTGTCTTGTGCCTAGAAACCATCATTAAATGTCTCAACAACCTTTTAGATTCATGTAATAAGTACACATTCAGAAAGATCTATTAATCTCCCTCTTTTATGTGATCTCTAAAGGCACCAATGTAAGACTCACGATTTGAAGAAAATACAAAGTGCCACAGAGAATAGAGACTGAGGCAAGAGGTAGAGTCTTGAGCCAAAACTCCTGTTTGTCAACCATAATGATGAGGGGTGATGCCTCTAGCATCATCAGAAAGGCCTCATTTCTCCTGGGATTCACTCATCACCTCATCACAGTGAATTAACTTTCCACATGCTAGAGTAAACCAACTCAACCTGAATGCTTTATCCCAACAGAAATACATTGTTTTTCTCTCGGTTCCTGAGACAAGAAGACTAATTTAAAGTGTTAGCCAAGAGTTGTGAGGCTCCCTCTGAAAGCTCCAGGGGAGAGAGTCTCTTCTGGCCCTTCCATCTCTGGAGGCTTCAGGACATCTTGGGTTATTAGACAATTCTCCATTTTCACAAGGCCTTCTTCTCTGCATGCTTTTGTAGTCAATCTCTCCCTCATCACTCTCTGATACCCTGCTTCATAATTCTTTACAATGTTCTGAAGTCTTTCCTTAGCTGGAGAGGGTATATTCCATGACCTACCGTGGATGCCTGAAACTGCATATAGTAGTCAAGCCTTCATGTACTCTGTTTTCTATATGTACAGACCTATGGTAGCTTAGTTAATAAGAGGCATCAAAAGAGATGAACTACAATAATAAAATGAAACAATAAAAAACAATACACTGTAATGAAGCTGATGTGACTCTGTCTCTCTTTCACTGTCTCAATAATATCATCTATTATCTTCTCTGGCTACAGCAAACAGCAGGCAAGTGAAACTTCAGAAAGAAAAACCTCTGAAAATGGAGGACTAGTATCTAAATTCCAACAGCTCATTTCCAAATAAGGTCACATTCTCAAGTTCCAGGTGGCATGGATGTTTGTTGTTGTTGTTGAGAGATGTCACAGAGTCCAAGACATTAGGTCTGAGTCATATACAGAAGTTTTGGGGGTCCCAGATTCTCCCATCTCTTGCAGTATCACTGCTCCCTTAGTTTTAGCAGGAGAGTAGGAAGCCTGGATTGATGTAGAGCAGAGCTCCCCACGCTACCTGCCATCTGGTCTCACATCAATCAGGCCAGAAGGGCCTCTTCTCAAACCCCATTTCAAGGGAACTGCAACTCTGACTCTGGGGTGCCTTTATTCTCCCCCAAAGACTGTATAGCCTTCCGCTCAGTGCATAGGCAACACCAAGGAAATCAACCTGTGAAATGAAATACAGCCTTTCCCTCCATAAAGGTGAGGGTACTTTACTTCAAGATGACTTTCCCAACTGCAATAGAGTATTTGAAAGGCAGAAATCATCATTGATCCCATGCCACCAAGATGAGCATTGTTACAGTTTATATAAATTTCCCCATAATCTTTCTTTATGAAATATGTACTATACCTTTCAAGAACATGATTCAGGGTAGGGCTGCACCTATTTCTCTCTTAGGTCTTTGCATCATAAATGCACAGAAAACCTCTAACTCACAATTTAGTTTTATGATTCAATAAATGCACAGAAAAACAATACCTTAAAAAATTAGATTCTTGGGGCTGGAGAGATAGCACAGCAGGTAGGGCATTTGCCTGGCATGCAGTCAACCCGGGTTCAATTCCCAGCATCCCATATGGTCCCCTGCACACCGCCAGGTGTAATTCCTGAGTGCAGAGCCAGGAGTAACCCCTGTGGATTGCAGGGTGTGACTCAAAAATAAAATAATAAAAAAATAAATTAGATTCTATTTTTTTCCCATTGTCTTTTTTAAAAAAATAGAATCACTGTGAATTACAGAGTTACAAAGTTATTCATGATTGAGTTTTGCACATACAATGTTCCAACATATATCCCTTCACCAGTGTCCACTCCCTTTGGCCAAGGTCCCTAGTTTCCTTCATACTACCCACCTGCCTCTATGGCAGGCACTGTTTCCCTTTTCTTTTTCAGCCTTTTAGAAGCTGTGATTTACCCTACTGCTCCTGATAGGGTATCATGCAGGTCACTTTAACTTTGTCTCAGCACCTCACTTTAGACCAGAGTTACTGCTTCTCTCTCACTGTTGTAGTGGTCTCTTCCCTGTCCTTTCCCACCTCTTCCCCCGAACTCCAAGTGACAAGGTTCCTACTAAGGACCAGATTTCATGCTCTTTGCTTCCTTTGCTTTTAACTAGAATCTCATTATTAATGTGCTTTGTTCACAGAACTTTGCCTAATAATCACCTCATACTACTGAATAACCTCTAAACTATAATTTAAATGACTGTTATCATTGAATTATCTCTAAAACATTTTCATGACTTATACAAAATATCTATAAAAAATCTATGAAATACTTATAAAATATAGATGTGCTGATGCCTTTTTTCATCAATAAGAAACATTAAGTACATTTTAATTTACATTAATTTTTAAGTATATATTGTTATTAAAATGTGAACATGGAGCTAAATCTTTTGTTTCCGTTTAGCTCCTAAGAAGCTTATCCTATTATCCTACAATTCTCCTGGTTTATGAGGCTGTTCAGAACAGACGACCTTGTTGATAGGTCTTCTTTGTGGCTCTGGAAGGTGGAAGCATGAAGGTCAGGTATTTTAAAGAAATGTAGAGAAAGAGATAATTAGGAAGAACTGCTTAGCAAGTGAGAGAAAAAATGGCTTAACTTTTATGTAACAGGTCTACTGTCTGAAAGGAAATTTGAGCAATTCCCAAAAAAATATTTCCATAGAAATTTTGACTATTGGGCATTTATAATAAAGTTATCCTGGATAAGAAAAGATAGAAAGTGAAAATATCCAAGATCTTTAAGCAATTAATTGCCCTTATTTACTCTGTCATATACTAAGATATACTGTAAAGCTTTAATAATAAACCCTGTTATTGGATAACATTGGGTTTTCCTTGCTCCTCCAGCAGAGAGCTTAGGTTTACTGAGTTACTGCCACAACAGTGCCCCCAAGGCACACCCAATTCCATCAAGCAATAATAATCCTATATTGCTTTTCTCTTTCCTTTATGTCACTTGCTTGGTTTAGCAATGTCCTTTTTGTATAGACACAGGAAGACAGCTGATGCTATGTTTTTGTAACGTGGGAGTTATTTGACTCCAAAATAATATTTATTCCTGGGCATTCATCATATTTACCTGATTTAAGCCTCAGTTTTCCTTCCTTCCTAACACCCCAAAAGGAGGGTCCCAATGAGGGACAAGGAGGGATCCAGGGCTGTAAGATAATCTGGCATCAAAAAGGGACAAGCTAAGTGCCATAAGAAGTATATAAGTTAAGAGCATGGTCATGGAACAAATTCTGTCATGACCCAAAAAGAAGCAACTGAATAAGGACCCTACTGGGGTTAGGAAAGACTAACCTGGCCTGAGGACTGTGGTCTGGAATATATAGCGAGATGTCTCTAGAAAGAGCCAACCTTTAAGCTTATTATATCTTTTACTCTGTTCACACAAAATGACTAGAAACACTATAAGAAGTAAATTTACTATGATTATTTAAATGGATTACTAGCTGAGGAAAGGAGAAAGCAGCACACCCTGGATGGAATCTCATCCTTGAGTGGATCTCCTAGTAACCTAGAGTGCTGAACCCTCAGATGAGATTTTGTCCTTGAGTTAATCTCCTAGAACTTCTCCTGAAGGAGTGGCTTTACCTCTGTTTGTTGTTATGATAATGTTCAACCTCACCTATGTGTACTGCCATCCTTCATGATTTCTATATAACTAGGCTATAAGGGGTAAGAGGGAAGGAGATGTTTAAGACGTCAAAGACTAGATGTTGGGGACAAGAGACTATGAGAACTAGATGAGGACTACGAGGAGGATGAGGAGGATGGAACTATGATGACTGGGACTATGACTAAGACTACAACTATGGTTGTGCTGTAAGGAGAGAGATCGCACTATGTTGGGGAGGAGAGAGAACTAACTGACTACCAACCAGCCTGGGACCCCATCTCTGTTTCTTTTTTTCCCTGGTCCTTTGTCTGTCTATTACCGTGGGCTGGCCAGGGGAATGGCTCTTGGCCTCTGAACACTCAAGTCCAGTACCCCCGCCCGATGCTTGTTTTTTTAGAAATTCACCCTCTGTGCTGTGGCCCTTGAGACCAAAGGAACAAATAGAAAATTTAGAAGCAAATTTTAAATGTTCTGTTTGTTGGGGTAACCGCATCCAGCAGTGCTCAGGGCTCATTCCTGGCTCTGTATTTCGGGTCATTCCTGATGGTGGTCAGGGGACCATATGCAATGCTGTGGATACAACTAAAGTTAGCTGAGTGAAGAGTAGACACCTTAAGTCCTATATTCTCTCTCTGGCCTCTAAACTCTGAATTTAGCAAGATTTAAATATATGATAAATATACATTTATAGGTAGCAAAGAAATTAGAGATCATTAATACATGATACTGGGATAAATACATTTTAAAGTATTTTTTTGTCATATGCAAAATAATTTTAAATGGAAAATATTTTAAAATAGTAAAAAATGCAAACTAATGGATGAATGACTGCTGGATTTGTATGTGTGTGCTACGAGCACATCTCTTTGATTCCACTGTTCTTCCTGCATTAACATATGCCTCAGAGACCTGGACCCTA
>JAOXYA010135581.1:0-10201 GCA_028565675.1 Sorex palustris | reverse complement strand
GCAGGGCATTCCCTTTTGTTCTCTCTCTCCTTTTGGGTGTTGTGGTTTGCAAAAGAGGCACTGAGTGGAAATCATGTTTGGTCTATAGTCTACTTTCAGCATGCTTCTCCCAACCTGGGAGGATCCTCCCAACACCTTTATTTAGTGCTCCCTTCTCTATCTGAGCTTCCTTTCCCCCTAGCATGTGTGGTTGGCCTCCAAGCCATGGAGTAAAATTCCTGGTACTAATCTCGGCCATTCTTTTATCCCCCGATTTTAGAGCCTGTGTCTGGGCAGAAGCCAGTCCTGCAGGACAGCCACCATCTCCCGCTGGAGCTCACACCCCTTGGAAACTGACCCTAGCTCCGGCCCGAGTGCTTCTCTATATGTGAGCGGAACTATGCAAGGAACTCCCCCAGGAGACGATCAGTTTAAATGGAGGGAGACAGCTGGTCCCCTGAACCCACCAGGGGCGATCCCTGAATGCAGAGATGGGAGTAAGGCCTGAGTACTTCTGGGACTGACCCCTGAAGCAAAAATAAATGAACTTCTTTTTTTAAAAAATGGAGAAGAGAGAAGGCCAGTCAGAGGAAGAATCACAATGGTCGGAACTCCTGGTCCATGGCACTTATTTTATTTTTTAATATTTAATTTTTTCCCCTTACACTGTATATAAACACTGTGGTTTACAAGGTTGTTCATGATGATTTGTTACAGACATTCAATATTCCAACTTCAATCTCACCACCATCACACCTTCCCTCCACCACTGTCTCCAGTTTTCCCCACCCCCCCTTCAGCCTGCCCTCATAACAGGCCCTCAATAATTTATTTTACATTGCTTGCTATCAATAATTTTCTAACAGAATGATAAAAAAAAAATGTTTCCTTAGAAGAAAGTTAGTGAAAATTGTATCTCGCCACGGAGCCGTTAAGAGATTGTGTAAAGCGATTACTCGTATGAGAGATTACTAAGATGTTGTTACACCTTCTGTGTTTATATTTTGTTATGTTTTGTTTTGTTTTGGCTGCCTTCTACGTTACATCCCATCCCATCTGGTGTGCTACTCATCATTTATCAGTGTTGTAGATTTTAAGATGTCGCATGGCCACAAATGTGACCACACACTCCGGAATGTCCAGCATTTTTAATGGAGTCATACAGCTGGAGTTGAATTTTTTATTTACTTATTTTTCTTTTTAGGTCACACCTGGCAATGCACAGAGGTTACTCCTGGCTCTGCACTCAGGAATTACCCCTGGTGGTGCTCAGGGGACCATATGGGATACTGGGAATCAAACCCAGGTTGGCCGAGTGCAAGGCAAACGCCCTACCCACTGTGGTATTGCTACAGCCCCCTGGAGCTGAATTTTTAACTGGGTGGCAGCTTTGGGTTGTGTGCATGACTGCCTGAATTCCCGGAAGTACAGGGAGATGGGGGAGGCAGCCCGTCCTTCCTCTGTGAAACCCACATACCTGAATTTTTCAGCAGTTACAGCAGTTCTTGATGTTCTTTCAACACAGCCAGTGTCCAGACTTGCTTATGCCCCATTGACTTAGTTCATGTCTTTTTTGGGGGGGAGGGGTGCGGTTGGGGGGTCACACCCAACAGTGCTTGGGGGACCTGAATGGGATGTCGGGATTGAAGCGGGGTGGACTGCATGCAAGGCCCTCCCTGCTGTACGACTGTTCCGGGGCATTTGTGAATGAGGGTGCTGGCTGACCCCACAGAGAGGTGGACAGTGGACAAATGGATGGGCACACAGGTACACAGACAGCTGCAGGGCAGGGAGGTGGGCTGAAATGAACACTCAGGGCCAAAATTCTGGGGGCACGTGCTTCTATTTCTCCTGAGAAAGTGGGTGTAGTGAAATGTCTGCGTCATGGGGAGGTATACATTTCACTGTCTAAAACACTGGCATAAGAACTGGGGCGGCAGCAGAGTGGGGAGGGTGTTTGCCGTGTACACGGCCGACCTGGGTTTGATCTCTGGCATTTCATACAGTCCCTGGAGCACTGCCAGGGATAATTCCTGAGTGCAGAGCCAGAAATAACCCCTGCACATAGTCAGATGTGACCCCAAAAGGAAAAAAACCCACCCAAACAAACAAAAAAAAACCCCACTTGGGGCCGGAGCGATAGTACAGCGGGTAGGGCATTTGCCCTGCACGCAGATGACCCGGGTTCAACCCCCAGCATCCCATAGGGTCCCCCGAGCACCGCCAGGAATGATTCTTGAGTACAGAGCCAGGAGTAACCCCTGTGCACCGCTGGGTGTGACCCAAAAAGCCAAAACAAACAAACAAACAAAAAACAAACAAAAAAAAACCCAACCCCGCCACCCCCCCAAAAAAAACCCCACTGGTGTAGGGGAAGTTCATGGGATCCATGGGCTGGTTCGTTTCTCTGCTGCCAGCGCCCCCATGTCTCGCGAGAGCGCTCCGTGCCCGCCTCCGGGCGCTGGCAGCCGGGAAGCCCTTCCACCTCTTTGGATTCCCCAACCTCTAGCAGTTCAATTTAGCTCCCAGCTGCCTTTTTGGAACTGTCTTAAGATCCCTCGAACTTTCAACCAGTTCACTAAATGGTGAAAACCCCTGTATTATTGTTTGTTTTTTTGTTGTTAGTACAACATTCAGTCCAGAAGAGCCAGTCAAGCCTTCATTAGTGAAATAATGAATGTGACTGTGCCCTTGGGCTAAGGTTTGTGCTCTGAGCGCCCCTGGGCTGGAGAGAGGGCAGCAGGCAGAGTGCTTGTCTTGTATGTAGCCATGAAGTCCCGGAGCATGGCGGGGAGTGATCCCGGAGCACAGATTCCAAAGTTAGCCCTGAGCACTGCAGGGTATTGACTCTCTCCTCCCCACCCCCAACACACACACCAGGAAAAACAAAGAGCTGGGTTGTTCAATAGGCTTAGCGGACTGACTAAATTTTCAGTTACTAGTGGGAGATGGGACTGGAGCGATAGCACAGTAGGTAGGGCGTTTACCTTGCACGCAGATGACCCAGGTTTGATTCCTCTGTCCCTCTCGGAGAGCCCTGCAAGCTACCGAGAGTATCCTGTCTGCATGGCAGAGCCTGGCAAGGTCCCCATGACAAATTCGATATGCCAAAAAGTAACAAGTCTTGCAACAAGAGACATTACTGGTGCCTGCTAAAGCAAATCAATAAAGGACAGTGTTACAGTGCTACAGTGCTACATTAAAACTCAGCTACATGAAGTAGCCAGTTTCTGCCCTTCAGAATTGCTGCAAGTCAGCAGTTACCTGCAGCAACATCCCACTGTTTACCAAATTCTGTTACTTCCTCAGGTGAGCACTGGAGAGGGATAAGGTCCCAGGCAAATCCTTCAGAGTTAATGGTGTGATAAACTGACAGCACTGCAGATAGGAGAAAACTTACAGACCTGCAGATAGGAGCAATGGGAAAGCACCACAGAACCCCACACACTTAGTGAGTGACTGAAGACTCAGTCAGTATTAATCATCTATATGACCTCTTTGTAACTTCAGAGAGAAAGTGTATAGGATGTTTAAGGAGCTCAAAGAAACAGTGGAACAGATAGCCAACAAAATACAAAACAACGTGAGAGAAAGAATGAGAAAACTACGAGCACAAATGACAGAACTTGAAAAATGGTAGGTGAAATAACAAGAGAAGAATATGGAAAAAGTCTTAAAATACATGAACAGCAGACAAGAGAACTCTGGGATAGAGAAACAATATAAGAACCATCAGAGTCCCAGAATCCCAGGAAGGCAAATTCCATGATGAAGCATTAGTCAAAAAATCATCGCAAGGAAGTTCCCAGAGTTGAAGAGTACCCAGGTTCAAGAAGCCCAAACGGTAACTAGCAAGAGACCTAAATGAAAGACTTCAAGCCATATCCTAATCAGATTGACAAAAGCATTCGAGACAAAATACTGAAAGCAGCAACATCAATGGAGGAAATTATATACAAAGGAGTGTCCTTAAGGTTTACAGATTTATCAGACAACATCATTTTGGCCTGAAAACAGGACGAAGAAGAGGAGGAGGAGGAGGAGGAGGAAGAAGAAAAGGAGGAAAAGAGAAAGAAGGGGAGGAAGAGGAAGAGGAGGAGAAAGAAGAAGAAAAGATAAAGTAGGAGGAGGAGGAGGAGGAAAACGATGACAACGAATATGACTAAATTAAATGTGTGCCTCACAGAGAATACTACCCAGCCAGGCTCTCATTCAGATTTGAAGAAATAATACAGATCCTCACAGATTAATAGCAGCTCAGGAAGTTCATACACTCAACCTAAACCTTTGGGGAATAACTGATGAGGCTACTTTAAGTCAAGGCAAATCTCACAAATATACCAAATTCTATAAAGATGGAACAAAATTCCATGATAATCATCTCAATAACGTAAATGGCATAAAATACACCAGTTAAGAGAGGGGCAGGCTGAATTAGAAAATTGAATCCAGCCTCACTCTCTGCCAGCTGCTCTGCCAATCGGGGTGAGACCTGCCTCTGGCTGACATCACTGGACCTACTCCAGAACAGAAGGGTGAGCCTCTCCCTAGCCACCACCCTCCACCAGACTTCTGCCATCTTAAGGGCCACACTACAGCTCCTGCCTGATCTTCTTCCTGCCCCTCTGGCACTCAGAAGATCTAAGTCTTACCTCAAGCACAGCAAAAGCAATGGGAAAAACATGAAAAAGTCCACCAAGCTGAGTGAACAAAAACAATATGACCAACACCAGATCAGTGAATTCTCAGACAATGTCTTTGGTGACACCATGAGGATGCTCAGTGAACACAAAGAAACAATGGCACTGGCAGTCCGCAAAGCACAAGAGTTGAAATAAAAAAAAAATGACTGCAATTAGAGATAACAGAAATGAAGAGCCTGGTAGGTGCTATTAAAAAAAAAAATCAGTAAGATGGCATGTCCTTCTCTCCTGGAAGGGAGCATAACATGACACTTGCCATAACCATGCTGCGGGACCCCGCCCCAGGCTGTTTCACTCCAGGCACCCTCCCTCTGGGGGTTGTGGTGAATCCACTCCCTGCCCCAAGTGACCCAGCCCCAGCAGCCAAAAACCTCCAGAACTCCACCTCCACCATGCTCATGGTCATTCTTCACATGCTTGGGCCCAGCCTCGCCCATGAGTGAACCTATTCCTGAACTGTACAGCTTTGACCACACATCCTACCCATACTCCAAGAGTACTGCACTACATTTGATGGGGTCCAAAGTAGGAAGCAGCCAATCTTAGAAATATTTTTTACAGATATATATACATATATATATCACTTCACTTGTATCACATATATGTGTATATATATCAAATATTGTAAACTACTTTATAAAATAAAAAATTTAAAAAATTTTTTTAAAAATCGACATAAGCAGTTATTTAATATAGAACATCAGCTGCTGAGCAAAGATCAAAGGGTTCAAAGATGTGAAGCAAAGAGCTCCAAGATGTGAAGAAAGAAAACACTAAGAAGAGAAGAAGGTGGAAAATGGTCTGTAAAGAAATGAATGGCATACCAGAGAACTCTGGCAAACTCCCCGTGGCGTACCCAATATGCCAAATACCAGTAACAATGATGGGTCTCATTCTCCTAACCCTGAAGAGCCTTGAATATAGCACTTTTTAAAAAAATCTCAGGGCTAGGACGAAGGAGACGTTACTGAGGCCTGCTCGAGGCAATCGACGAACAACAGGATGGTCGTGATCGTGATCGTGATCGTGATCAGAACTGTGGGATGAGTTCAAGAGGAACAATTATAAGAATCATCATAGCCCCTGAAGAAAAGGAAGGCAAATGAGATGAAGACATTATAGTTAAAGAAATCATTAATTAGAATTTCTCACAGTTTAGGAATATAGGCATTGAGATCCAGGAGGTCAGAAGGCTCCCAGAAAAAGATAGACCAAGCTAAAATAGACCCAGAAAGGAAAACTCCAAGACACTTTAAACTCAAAATGAAAAACGTCAAAGATAGAGACAGACTATTGCAAACAGCATGATCAAAAAAGGAAATTATACATAAAGGAGAACTCATAAGATGTAAAGCAGATGTACAAATGAGATTTGATGAGCCAGAAAAATGTGGAAGAATACAAAAAAAAAGACTATGAAATGAATGTCTCACCAAAAATACTCTATCCAGGTAGGTTATCATTCAGATTTGAAGGAATGAGTTATAGAGCTTCATAGATATACAAAAGCTTAAAGAATTTATAGCCTTGAAACCAGTTTTGTGAGAGGCATTAAAAGAGTTTCATTAAAAACAGGAAAGAAAGAAGAAAACCGGCTGTAGGGCTCCACAGCTCCCGGAGAATGCTCCGGGCCCCCAAACAGAGCCGATACATGGGAGGTACCAGATGGGGTAGGTGCTGTCGGCCTGCCTTCTCCAGATGGAATCCCGGTGACCATGAGCTTCTACAAGCATGGCTCTGGCATGCGGGTACCAGGACATTTTTTCCGAACTGCAATGCGGCCGCCCTGGCTCCCAGGCAACCTCTGATTCCAGAAGTCATGTCCACAACTCGCCCCCCAGGGCCATCTTACAGCACACAGCAACAAAGAAGAAAACCGGCCGGAGGGCCCCACAGCTCCCAGAGAATTCTCTGGGCCCCAACCAGAGACGATATCATGGGGAGGTCCCAGATGGGGGACCTCCAGACTACAAAATTTGTAAGTCTACAACTGTACCTTATGGTGTCTCACTAATAAAAATTAAAAAAAAAAGATTAAGTGCTTTTCCCTGTCCCATGTTGGCTACAGCTCCTTTTTATGATTGAAAAAATAAAATATCACATCCTGTTTACTTTTAAATGTAATTATTATATATAAATATATCTCATAATATATCATGTAAGTATTTGAGAAAGAAAACTTTTTATATTTCAAGCACTTACCTTGTAGGCACATTCAGATGGAGAGAATTACGTAGGCTTAGACACCAGGAAGAAGGGTGGGAAGGAAGGAAGAAGAAAAGAAGGAAGAAAGGAAGGAAGGAAGGAAGGAGGGAAGGAAGGAAGGAAGGAAGGAAGGAAGGAAGGAAGGAAGGAAGGAAGAAAAAGAGTGATGGAGGAAGAACAAGAAGAAAAAGAAAGGAAGGAAACAAGGAAGAAAAAAAGACAAGAACTTGCTCTTCAAGCCTGTGTTCTGCCTTGAACATGTATTTTGCTTGTTCTTCTCTACTTCATTACGGTGAGCTCCTCCCAAATCCCCCTCACCAAGAAAACAAAAAAGACAAGTGTCAGAGAGATAATACAACAGGATAGGCACTTGCCTTGCATACAAACATCAGACTTATTCCTTGTAACATATGGTCCCCTGGGCATCCCCAGGAGTCATTCATGAGCACAGAGCCAAGAGTAAGCCCGACACATACCGGGTGTGTCCCCAAAACCAAAAGAGAAAAAAACAAACAGATGTACTGAATTGGATCAGGTACATTCACATTCAATGTGCTTATAAGAGACAGTCACACCCAAAGAATGAACTTACACAGATAAGCTATGGTCTTTGGGGTTTGATCTCCTCCTTCTAGATCACATGGCAAAGTGTGTGGAATTCGATAACCTCCAATATCTCAGCTCTGGAGCCTGAGAGATAGTGCTGGGGTAAGGCATTTGCCTTGCAGGCAGACAACCCTGGCTTGCATCCTCAGGCACCACATAAGATCCCTTAAGCACTGCCAGGAGTAATCCCTGAGCACAGAGATAGGAATAGGCCCTGAGCACTGCTGGGTGTAACACAAAAACAAACCTAAAAATTGTAAATCAATGTCCATACTTCAAGAGTTTCAAGTCCTATAAAGTTGAAGTGGTTTAGTAGGTTCTTGTGCTGGGTCATCCAAATTCAGCTGTCTCACCAACCCCAGAACCTCGATAACTGCCCCTTACATCTAGATTCTAAGTTCTCAGCATTGATCAACGGGAGGGTCCTTCCTCAATGTTGGGAAATTAATATGAGAAAGTAGCAACAAGAAAGGAGAAGTGTCTGGGAGTTAAGCAGGAGATCTTGTAAGTTTTGAGAAGAAAGGAAAATTAGAAGGTCCCCCTCATCAAGCTCCAGGACCCTGAAGAGTAATTCTCTTGTTAATATGAGTGCCTGAGAATGTGTTGGGGTAAGAAACCAAGTAGACCTAACTATCTCTTCCTTTCAGTGACCCCATCGTTCCAGACCCCTTCTCCAGTTACTTCACTCAGGAAAAATCATCCCGCACATAACTGGTATTCACTAACCACTTCCAATGAGCTCGTTGCGTCTGACACACAGACACAAAGAGACTCCTTGTGCTCATGGAACTAAAGTCTAGCAGGAGTGGTCAGCACCAGCTCATAGCTTTCTTTCCTCCCTGCCCTTTCACCCTGCCCTTCTCTCCTCAGATCTCCCCAGACCAGAGTGGAGCCTGGCCGGGTCTGGCTGGCTCTTCTCAGAGATTACTCCAGAGCTTGCCGGAATTAAGAGCAAAGCCAGGGAGGCCTAGTTACCCTATGCAGGGGTCAGGAAAGTTATTTGTACTACCTTGGCTTCTGAAAACTCTTTTCCTATTCCAATTTCGCTTCCTGCCACCTATCCGGAGGAGCGCATTAGTACCCAAGTAATACAATAGGGTTTAAATTGCACAAGAATAAGAGCTGGAGTTGTAACTCTGCCTCCAGCACAGAAGGCTTCCTTTCTGGGAACATGCAAGAGATGGAAGGCAGCAGTCAGATGGGGTTAAGAACATGCCCCAATTTCTTTCGCCCTTGATGAAATGAAAATCGGTCCCATTCTTCTCCTTAACACACACACACACACACACACACACACACACACCCCATCACCACCACCACTACCACCACCACCACCAACTACCACCACCAGCACCACCACTAGCAGCACCACAACAAGTGTCTTATCTTCTTGCCCTGTATGGAGAGTCAAAGAAATAGGATCTTGCTATAGGAAGGGAATTATGATGTTGCCACATTTTGAAATTCCCAGAACTAGCCCAGCATATCAAGAAGTTGGACAGTAAACCAGGGTTATCTTTTTTTTTTAGGAAGGAAGTAATTTTAAATATGGAAAAAATAGACCACACAGATTTCATTGGGGGATGGCACTTGCAGGCTGACAGCCCCCACCCTCCAGTTCATACCAGGTTTGGCCCAAACTCCCCCAACCTCAATTCCCCACCCAAAAAATGTGGGGGGCAACAATCAGTTACCATCTCCATCACTTTGGTCTTTTGGTGTTTTTTTGCTTTGTTTTGGGAATAGGGGCCACACCCAGCTGTGTTCTGGGCTCACTCCTGACTATGCAACCTACTAGGGCTCAGAGGACCATACGTGACCCTAAGGATGAACCCATTGTTGGCTGTGTACAAATAAGTGCTTTACCCTCTGTTCTCTCTCTGTCTTTGTCTCTGTTTGTCTCTGTCTCTCTCTCTCTTCCTCTCTCTGTCTTTTCCTTTCTCTCTCTCACCTTCCCTCCCTCCCTCTCTCCCTCCCAATATCCCATAACTTTGTAAAAGACATCCTAATCCTAAAATTGAAGAAAGTTAACCTCAGAATAGAGGTCAGTACTTTAAATTAGTTCAGTGTAAAGATGTTTTACTTCCTTTATTTTTTTTTTCATTTTCTCTAGCCTGGTAAAAGTATTCATCAGGGTTTAGCACCCATTTGCTGGACACTGCGAAAAATGAGGCCCATGGGGAGGGAGGTGGGGAGGTAACTGGTGACCTGGATACAGCTTCAGAGGTCTGTGCTTCCTGGTTAGATCACAGCACCGCCAATTTCTCTTGAACAAGTAACTTCATATTAATGATATAAATTGCTTTTGAAACAGAGAAGTTATGGGTCAGAGGGACAGTATGTGCTTAAGAAATTTGTCTTACATGCAACTAACCCTATCCCAGGCACCACATATGATCCCTGAGCACCACTAGGAGTGACCCCTGAGCACAGAGCCAGGAATAAGGCTGAAGCATTGCCAGATATAGTAGGAAAAAAACAACAAAAAAACAAACAGGGAAATTCCCTCTGAAGGTGTTTGTGAGAATTCAGTGGAAACAGCATATGAGACATCTAGATTTTTTTGGTTCTGTTTTGGAACCTCCCTAGCAGTGTTGAGTCTACTCCCAGCACAGTGCTGAGGTATGTGGTCATTTGCAGCCATGATGGAGAAATCACATAGGATCAGGGTTTAAACCCAGAGTTTCTGTGCTGTACTCCAGCTCACT
>JAOXYA010135571.1:0-10201 GCA_028565675.1 Sorex palustris | reverse complement strand
CCATTCTGTAGACTGTCTTTGTATTTTGGTCACTGTTTCTTTTGAGGTGCAGAAGCTTTTTAGTTTAAGATAGTCCCTTAGTTTAAGATTGTCTATCTCTGTTTTCACTTGATTGGCCAGCGGTGTGACATCTTTGAAGATACTATTAGCTTCTATGTCATGGAGGGTTTTTCCAACATTTTTTTGCTTTATTTATTTTTTTAGTTTAATTTTTATAAAGTTGTTAACAATAATACATTACATTTAATATTCCAACACCAATTCCACTACTATTGTACCTTGCAATGACCATATTTTGAATGTTTCCACCCCAAATCCCAAATTGTGTCCCCTGAAGCAGAACCAAAATAATTAATTTTGTATTGCTTATTATGGGGCTGGAGTGATAGCACAGCAGGTAGGGTATTTGCCTTGCACACGGCCGACCTGGATTTGATTCCTCCACCCCTCTTGGAGAGCTCAGAGAGTCCAGCAAGCTACAGAGAGTATCCCGCCCACACGGCAGAGCCTGGCAAGCTCCCTGTGGTGTATTTGATATGCTAAAAACAGTAATAAGTCTCACTTTGTGTTCCTGGAGTGAGCAGACGCCATTTAACAATGGAACGACAGTGCTGCAGTGCTATTGCTCGGTATGAATAATTCTCTAAAAATGGTCCAATAAGATTTCCTTAGAGGAAAGTGTGTGAAGATGGTTGCATTTCACCCTAGAGCCGTTAAGCCCTTGTATACAAGATTACTAACATGTTTGTTAAAGACTGAGCCTTATGTCCTTATGTGCATATATAGAAAGTACTTTTCGTTACTTGCTTCCCCATGTTACTGTTTTAAACTTTATTACAATTCATGAGCCACAGCTGGAAAGGAATTATTGTGACTATTATTTTTAGTTCCCCTCCCCACATACATACCATTCAGAAGTTTAATAATTAAGGTGATGGCACAATGGAAACCAAGTTTTGTTAATCCCTACATAATGCTTATGAATGTAGAAGCATAACACTGTACACTTGAAATTTACTAATATCATAAGCCAATGTAATCTGAAAATAACCCTATTTTTTAAACAAAGATATTAAGAGGATTGTGCAGGCTCAAAGAGAGATCTCGGTGGTCAAGGGCGCATGCAATGCATGCTCAAAGAGCAAAGTTTAATCTTCGTTACTGCATGGCCCCTCTGAGCACCACCAGGGGTAACACTAGATATCCTTAAGCATCTCCTAGTTTGACCATGGTACCACCAGGCCCACACAGGGCTGCACCACCAGGCCCAAACATTGAAGTACTTTCCCAGTTGGCCAAATATCTCCACGAGCAACCCCAAACCACTGAGCACTTCTTGGGAGACCTTGCACCAAATGCTAGAGAAATATTTTGAATGGGAAGACTTTATGTACTGATGATAGGAATGTAAATTTGTTCAGTCACTAAAGAAAAATTAGGGAAGGTCCTCAAGAAATTAAAAATAGAACTACCATATGATCCATCAATCCCACACTGGGTATAAAATGAGTAAACAATATCATGATTGTGGTCAGTGAAATAGTACAACAGGTAGGGTGCCTGCCTTACACAAGTCTGACATGGGTTCGATCCTGGGAATCCTGCATTGTCCTCTGAACCCAGTCAGGAGTGATCCCTGAGTGCAGAACCAGGAGCAAGCTCTGAGCACCATCAGATGTGACAGGAAAAAAAAAGGTGAAGATATGGATAGATAGTAGGGAGTACCAAGCACTTGCCTTGCATACTGCCAACCAGGTTTGATCCCAGGAACACTGCCAGGAGTAATTCCTGAGTATTCACTGATCATCACTGGATGTGACCTCCAAAGGCAAAATATAAATATGTGAAGGTTTTAAAGAGAGAGTGACTGTCTGAAGAAGGATAAGGAGGTGGGTTCCTGCAGCTTGGAACCATAAGCATGCCACAGCGCTGGTCAATATGGAGCCAACCAAGGAAACATGATGTCTTTCTGAATATATGCTAAGAACCATGGTTTCTATGTATATATAAAGGAATAGTTCAGGTGTACTCCAAGAAGAGAGAAAAGCACATGTTTCTCACTTGATTGCCAATAAGTTGCCATGTACCTATTTGCCCTGGGTCAGCAGCTGTCTTTGGGAGCAGATCAATTTCTGCAGCTGGGTGTTGCCCTCCAGAAGAGAGGGGTAGGCTTGAATAGTGGTGGGAAATTTCGAGCAAAACATCACGATCACGATCATCGTGTTTTTCACCGATTGACTCGAGCAGGCAGCAGTAACATCTCCTTCTTCCTATCCCTTAGAGATTTTAAAAGAGCCATGTTCAATGCTCTTTCAGGGCTAGGAGAATGAGACCTATCATCGTTACCTATCATTGGCATATTGAGTACAACACGGGAAGTTTGCCAGACTCTGCCGTGCAGGCAGAATACTTCCGGTAGCCTGCTGGGTTCTCCAAAGTAAAAACGAGATAATAAGATAAGATGTCACACAGCCGCAAATGCTGCTGCGCACTTCCGGGAGCTGGGTTTTATAGTCTCTGGGTCTTGGTCGTTGATGGGACCACCTGGCACCGGCAGCAGCTGGTGGGTGTAATGCCTACCTACTGGAAGATGGGGGATCTGAGTGGAGAAAGCCCAGTCCCAATCCGACCAGGTTTGGAGATCTCAGCCTGGGTACCTCTGCCGGTTCCTTAATGCATGAGGCTTGTCCGGACAAGCAAAACATAATGCCCAAAATTAGAAAGAAAGTACTGGGAAGTTATCTGCCATAAAGGCAGAGTGTGGACTGAGATGTGGGTGGTGGAAAATGTGCACTGGTGGAGGGATGGCTGAATCTCAAACATGGAAGCTTTGTAACTCTATTTCACGGTTATACAATTTAAAAAAATTAATGTATGGCTGAATCTCAAATATAGAAGCTTTGTAACTCTATTTCACGGTGATACAATTAAAAAAGTAATATGGAGTTCATGCCCAATTAAATCAGCTTAATCAATGGTGAAGAAAGAGCAGTATGCCTACATTATTAAAAAAAACTTTCTTCTATGGAACATCTACACAATAGAATACTATGAAGCTGTTAGGAAAAATAAAGTCATGAAATTTGCCTATAAATGGATGGAGATGGAGAGTATCTGGCTGAGTGAAATGAGTCAGAAGGAGAGGAACAGATATAGAATGACTGCATTCATCTGTGGCATATAATATATTTATTTATTTACTTATAGTAGAAAACTAATATCCATGGTATCCATGGCCTGGAAAAACAGGGTCTAGGAGTACTGGTCAGTAGTTGGAACTAACCACAAGTGTGTGGCGGGCTGAGGTTAGGTAAGATAGAGAAGAGACCGGTATGACAATAATAGCTTAAATGATCATACTGGAGAAGATCTGAGTGTTAAAAGTAGGTAAAGGGATATTATTGATCATCTTTCAGTATCAATCTTGCAAACCTTAATGCCCAAAAGGAGAGAGCGAGAGAGGAGAGAGTGTGGAGATAGAGGAGGAGTTGAGGGGGGTAGGGAGGGAAAGCACCTGCCAAAGAGGCAGGCAGGGGGTGCGGGTGAGGGGTGGGGTGTGATGGGAGGGAACCTGGGGACACTGATGCTGGGAAATGTGCACTGGTGGAGGGGTGGGTGTTGGAACGCTGGACGACTGAAATCCAATCACAAACAGCTTTGTAAGGGTCTACCTCACAGTGATTCAATAAAAAAGCTTTTTTTAAAAAAGAGGAAAAAATCAAATATTCCTATAAGAAGAAGATAAAGTAAGTGGTTAAAGAAAGAGAATTGATTCGTGTTAACAAGTTAAACTAACTTGGCTGTATAGAACAGGTTACTGACTCTCTGGAAAGGATGAAGAGGAAAGTGATGAATGAATCCCAGCCCCAAGCAAGAAGTTCCCAGTCATTTGTTCTTGTGATCCGGATGACTTCTCAAACAATTGCTTGCTTGATGGTTTCGTAAAACAATTGCCTTTCACCTGGTCCACAGGTCTTTAACCCACTTCCAACAAGACAGGTAGTGTAATTTCTCTGTCACAGCTCCCTAGTTCCATTTTTTAAATGGCTTCACAGATGTCAGCTTTTCACATTAGCATCAGAATTGCATTTCCAAGGGGTGCTACAAATTGCAATGGCACGGTTATAACTCAATATTTTGAGTACCAACCACATTGCTACGTGGTGAATATATGTATTTTATTATCTTATATGTATATGTGTATTTGGAGATGTGTGTGCTGGTCTTGCCAAAACCAAACCCAAAAATTGGCCTTCAGGGGCTAGAGCAAAAGCACAGCAAGTTAGGGCATTTGCCTTGCATGCAGCCAACCCGAGTTCGATTCCCAGCATCCCATATGGTTCCCTGAGCACCGCCAGGGGTAACTCCTGAGTGCAGACCCAGGAGTAACCCTTGTACATCACCAGGTGTGACCCAAAAAGCACACAGAAAAATTGGCCTTTAGATGTCACGTATTTTATTTATTTGTTTTTGTTTTGTTTTGTTTTGCTTTGCTTTGCTTTTTGGATCACATCCGGCGATGCTCAGGGGTTACTCCTGGCTCTGCACTCAGGAATTACCCCTGACAGTATTCAGGGGACCATATGGGATGCTGTGCTATTGCTCCAGCCCCTAGATGTCACGTATTTTAGGGCAGAGTGGAGTATGAATTATTTTATTATTGAACTTGATAGCAAAGCATGCAGTGGCACCAGCAACTTTACAAAAAAATATGGTCTACATGAACACATTACTAAACACTCAACACAATAATCCTAATTCACAGAAAAATAAAAGTCATAAAAATTCAAAAACATAAGGTGGCATATCTCAGGAGAGTAGAATTTCTTTACCAGCATTAAAATAAAAAATGGGGCTACAGCCAAAGTGACTAATGTTTTTGTGGTGCCCTTTGTTAAACAAACAAGGAAAGTCCATGGTGTTAATTAAATCATTTTACAACAGCCAAAGAAATACATTCAAAGAAAATAAATGTTTCAGACAATTTGATTTTCTTTAATTACTTGAAAAACATTGAGCTTCAAGAGAACCATCAATAGTCAATTAAAAAACCAGGTCAGTGAGTTTGAGTGGTTTTCTTTGGCTCTTGATGCGTTGGTAAATGTTACTGATACTGTTCTGTTGTTTATTGGAGTAGTCAATGGCAGGTTTGAAGTGACTAAAGAATTAGCTTCTGAGAATGGCTGGCACAAAAGAACCAGAGGTGAGGAAACTTTCCCAAGAGATTGAGACCACTAATCATATCCTCTGAAGTGAAATCTGCTAAGACATGGTACAACGGATAGTAATCAAAAAACATTATCTGGAGGGCCTGAGAAGACAATATAGGAGATTAGCACTGCAGATGGTCCCCAGAGCACAGCTAGGGACACTCCTCAGCACAGAACTAGCAGTAGCCTGAACAACACAGAGTGTGCCCCCCCAGCCCCCATCACCACCAACACACACACACACACACAAAGGGGCAGAAAAAGCAAGAATTAGTTAGAAAATTTTACAAAATTTGTGAAAAAATATTTTAGAATCTAAAGTTATAGTACCAACGGCAGATCCTTCAGGTGTTCGGGTCTGACCTTGTCTGGGCCAGGTGCTATTTGCTTCTTTACTGATGAAATGGCGTGTCAGATTTTGGAAGAGAGAATGTTGAGAACGACATATCCATCCTGCAGAATTTGGTATGTGGCAGGTGGACGTGGCTATCGAAGAGATCCGAGGAGAAGTCATGGATAATCTTCTCCATTGCCCTTCTGGAAGATGTGGTAGATCCATCAGGACATCGGAGGGCAGTCATCTTGGTCTTGTAGTTGGCAAAGGACAGGCAGGCATTGTGAATGCTTTTCCCAAAGTCTGCTGCATCTGCCAGCACTGCTGCTCTTCTCTCTTTGAGGTCTTCCTTGATCGCGTCTCTGCACTGCTTTGCGAGCTTGGACGTTTGCTTGCGGTTGCCTGAGCTTTGCACCCAGCCACGTTGGCGAATGAGAGAGTTTTCGAAGACAGGCGTCTTTTTTGTGGCTATCTCTCTTTTGGCATTCTTTGCACAATCATGGAGGTGCTGAACCAGTCGATTGTATTTCTCGTCAATGTTGTCAATGATGGCATCTTCCCATGTTGCCACAATAGTGCCAAAGAGCTCCCAGTTGGTGGTAATTCTGGGAGTTCTCTTCTTAAACTTTACAGCCCTTTCTTCCCACTCTGTGAAGTAGAATTTTGCATGAAGGAGACGGTGGTTCGATCCCATTTGGAATTTTGGGACAACAGTGACATTTGCCAAGCAAAACCGTCGATTGAATATGATATGGTCAATTTTGTTGTGGAACCATCCACCGGGAGACCCCCATGTCCAACGTTTAGATTCATCTTTCTGGAATTGTGAGTTACCATGTATGGTCTTGGTTGACATGATGAAGTCAGACAGTGTCTCACCCTGTAGTTTCATTCTAGGCTATGGGTCCCGATGTGGAGTTCTTCGGTTGATCTTCTCAGTCCTATCTTGGCATTAAAATCACCAACAATGGTCTTGTAGAAGGTGTGGTCTTCTTTATAGAACTTCTCCAGTTCCATGTAGAACTTCTCAATTCCTCCTTCATCATAATTGGATGTTGGTGCATAAACAACAAATATAGAAACTTCTGGCAGTGAGCCACATCTATTCAAGTGTAATAGTCTGATTCGGGGTTTTATGCATTCAAATCAATCAATATTAATGGCTAAGTTTGTGTTGACAAGGACACTGAAACTACCTATGCCTCTTATGTTGCATGTTCCAAGAAAGAGTTCTTCCCCAGTGTCGAAAATGGTGTAATGTGATTGATGCCTTCTCATCTTGGTTAGACCAATGATGTCATACTTGATCTTTTGCGCTTGCACCATCAGGTCCTCGATGGATGCATCTGATGCCAGCGTACATGCATTGAAAGTACAGACAGTCATTTTTGTCTTTCTTCGTTGTGACAGCCTAGGTCCTCCCTAAGATTTTGTCAGCCTCTCCTTTCTCATCCTTCTTAACACTACCATATTGGTGGCTCTTTCAGGGTCAAGGGAATTAGACTCATTGTATTTACTGGTTTTGTCATATCGAATACACTACGGATAGTTTGCCAGGCTCTGCCATGTGGGCAGAACACTCTTGGTAGCTTGCCAGACTCTCCAAGAGGGATAGAGGCTTTTAGGGTGGCCACTAATTGTTCTTGCAGGTGTTCCCATGGTTCAAACCATTTTTCAAAGCAATCAAATATGGTGTGGTCATCTTGTATTAAGTGTTTTATGATGTGTCCTGGAGTGTGTCGGCAGCTGGGTAGTGGAGGTAGTGGAGGTAATGGAGGTCTGCCGGGCTGCTGGGAGCAGGCAAAGGATCTCTGTTCCCAGGTCTGTTGAGCCTGGAGTCCGAGGTCCAGAGTTTCCCTTCCCTCGGTCTGTGGGACTTCACATGTGCTTGCTTCTCGGCCTGAGTGTTCAGAAAGTGTCCTGGAGTTTGTCGGCATCCAGGTAGTGGAGGTAATGAAGGATCCCATACAATAATTAAAATTTTAAATTAAAATTTTAAATAGACTGTCTCTGATGTTCCCTTTTCCATATAACTATACCCAATTTACATGATTTTAAAAGATTTTAATTTAAACCTTAATCAATAATCATTACCTTCCTTGTTAAACAAAACCATTGAGAAGAGAGAAATACCAAGAATCTGCCCATAAAAATTGAACATTAGGTTAGTTTTGTTTATCATAAAAACAGAACTAAGAGTCGATAGCGCAAACTGTTTATCTAAACAGAAAGGGAGGTAAGTAATTTAGCTTTGGAGTATATCATGATATCATCCCTTCATAATGAAGGGAGACTGACCACATTTCGAAATCCTCTGTTATCATAAATTTATGGCTTATTCTGAGACCATTAACTCCCCATACTTTCAGACTGCACTATGAAGTGGACTGGGAGAATTTTATTAGTCTTTGGAGTAGAAATGCTAAAATAAAAGTTCTTATTTGTGGCCAAAGATAATTAAATTGTTTACATATCTGTCAATGTGAAGACACAAGTAATCAGGAATGAGCTAGAGAAGGTTTCTAGGACACTTGGGAGTCAGATCCTGGAATGAATTGTCATTAATATGTTCCGTAGTGATGGCCATATGTTTTTGGACAGACTATTTTTGGTTATCAAGTGGAAGTACATTCTAGTTGAGGGAAAACTAAGGCAATATATCATTCTAGTACATCTATTCCTATATAAAAATATCCAAACTACTTTCTGTATATTCTGGATTAAAAATGGTGGGGTGACTCTCAAACATATCTACCTATACCTATATTTAATTATGTAAGTCTATATCTAACTTATGTATATACATGCATATCTAAATATATATATAATCTCTATATATAAATAGATATAACATATTGATACAATAATAAGATGAATACAATAATAAGATGAATGCAATAGTCGAATTACAAAAATTAAATTAGGTAAGGGCTGGAGGAATAGCACAATGGTAAGGCATTTGTCTTGCACATGGCTGGTCCTGTTGATCTGGGTTTAATTCCTCTGTCCCTCTTGGAGAGCCCGGCAAGCTACCGAGAGTATCTTGCCTGCATGGCAAAGCCTGGCAAGCTACCTATGACGTATTTGATATGCCAAACACAGTAACAACAAGTCTCAAAATGGAGACATTACTGGGCCTGCTTGAGCAAATGGATGACAATATTTGACTATTTTAGAAATTTCATGCATTTTTAATAACAGAGAATATTGTGGGGATTGCAACCAAAGTTTTAAGATTTATTTGTAAATATAGGGTTAAATATCAAGTCAGATATGTAGAAAAATTAAATATGGAGAAAGTGATTACAAGGAGTAAAAGAAAAAGGCAAAGGAAAATATTTTTATATATATTAAAGTTTATATTGATATTTATTAAATTAAACTCAGTAAGAAAAATCATCTCTAGACTGGAAATTCATATTAATAAAAAAATCTACTGTTGGTTTTAAGGTTCATTTGAATTGATTACATTATGTACTCAATAGCTATGAAACCTAAGCAACAAATTATTGAATGGTGATTTAAGTAAGATTAGAAGAATTGTTGAAGAAGCTTTTAATTCAAGAAAAGCAATTACTATGATATGCACAACAACACTGGTTATTTTTTTTACATAAACGAACAGATAGAAGCAACTGAAGGATAGTTAAATTGATTCCTTTAACAATTTAATCAGCTGGAGATTTCATTAATGTTTCACTTTGCTGGCATTGCTATTGCTTGCCTTCTGTCTTGAACTTTATACTCAAATTTCACACAAATACTAAGAAATGCTTCTAAATTTTCTCAAGTAATACACACTTAAAATCAAAATGTTAAAAACTTCCAGAGAATGTACAGATATACACATGGATAAGGTAGTCCACTACTTGATAACCATATGTAATTAACTTAAAAGGCATTCAATTATTTGTTTTTGATATTGTCTTTTAGTAAAGATTTCCTCCAAAGTGCACTGGAAGTTGTGAAATTAAATATAAAACATAAAAAGCAAACATATAAAATAAAATGTTATTTCAGGTTTCCAGGGTTCCTTCTTTTTATATATTTTTTGCCATTACAAGTTTATAATAGGTGATGACATTGTGATTATGACTTCTTTTTGTAAACTCTGAGAGATCACATTCACTCCATTCATACACACACATACACACACATACACACACACACACACACACACACACCTCAAATTTGTTTTGTTGACACTTACATTACATTGACATGAATTTGTCAGGATGGTAATGGTAATGGTAATAGAAATTTATTACTTATATAATGAAGCTTCCTGCAGAAAAAGAATATGCTCTCTAAACTCTTAGCTTTTATGACAGTGAGGATTGCAGCTGGGATTATTGTTCTTGCACTAGCATGGATTTTTATGTTTTTACTCTATCAGTGAGAGAGGAATGTATCAGGGAAAACATAGGCATTTTTAGAGAAATGGAACAGTCAGTAGTTGGAGTTGAAAGTTGCCTGCTTGAAATGTCAAAAATAGATGAAAATCTTTTAATTGCATGCTAAATATGTAAAAAATGCCCACATAATGAACTTGCTTTTTATCTCTAAGCATATTAGTTTTCTACATACATTATTGTTTCTAGTAGTCACTAGAGACTGTGGATTAAATATTACTATTAAATTTTGAAAGAGGGGAAAG
>JAOXYA010135553.1:0-10201 GCA_028565675.1 Sorex palustris | reverse complement strand
ATATATATATTTGCTCGAGCGGGCCCAGTAACATCTCCATTGGAGATTTTGTTGTATATATTGCTTTTTGGGTCACACCCGGCGACGCACAGGGGTTCCTCCTGGCTCTGCACTCAAGAATTACCCCTGGCGGTGCTCGGGGGACCCTACGGGATGCTGGGAATCGAACCCGGGTCGGCTGCATGCAAGGCAAACGCCCTACCCGCTGTGCTATCTCTCCGGCCCCAAGAATTTCTATTTTTTGAGGTGTTTTGAATCACTCTCTGCAGTGCTCCAGGCTGGCTCCTGGCTCTGTGCTCAGGGAGCACTCCTAGCGGGCATTGGGGAGGCCACAGGAGCGGCTGGGATTGAACTGGTGTCTGCGTGTGGAAGGCAAACGCCTTACTCCTGACCTGTCTCCCCAGCTCCTTGATTATTCGTTTTCTTTTTTGGGTCACACTCGGCAGTGCTCAGGGATTCCTCCTGGTTCTGCACTCAGGAATCACTCCTGGTGGTGCTCGGGGGACCCCTCTGGGATGCTGGGAATCGAACCCGGGTCGGCCGCATGCTAGGCCACCCCTAGCCCTCCCCGCTGTGCTGTCGCTCCGGCCCCTGTTTTAATCATTTACACCAGATTTCACTGAGGACTGCACCCGGAGAACAGGGCAGGGCACCTTTTCCTCGGCTTAACGGTTCTCCCCACGGTCCGCAGGTGGCCGCGGGGTCAGCTGTCTGCACCGTCCCCACAGCACCACCAGGGGGCGTCCAGCAACCGACCGGCCCCACGGGCAGGACAAGGGCCAGGAGAAGCACCCAGCCTCGCTCTGGGGTCGCGGGTCCACCCACCGTGTTCTCTCCTCCTCTGCACCCAAGTCCATGAAGTGCACCCCGTGTCCTCCGTTAGGACCTACTGTAGATACCACCGCTTCCAGGAAGCCTTCCTGGATTCTCAGACCAGGCCCTGGTTTCCCACCGCTGCAACCCTATGGGGGGGAGGGGGGGTTATGGGGGGAGGGATGGGAGCTTGGGGCGGGGGGCTACATGATCAGTTACTGCTTCCCACTCCTAGGAAAATACCCGGACAGAACGGGCCGGGGTGTGTGGGTCTCAGGGAAGCTGCAGGTGTGTGTTGGCTGGTGAGATCAGGGTCCCTGGGGACAAGGCAGGACAAGCTGCCCCCAGCTGGGCTCCCAGCGAGGGCCTCTGTGACACAGTGCTCCAGCTCTCCACTCGCACGTCCAGGGGCTCGTCCCTGGCTGGGCTGACTCCAGGCCCCTCCTCACACCTCACACCCGCGGAAAGATGGAGCCCCTCCTGGCCTGGTTCTGACACCTGAGCTAAGATGATGCTTCAGTGCTTTGGGGAGGAATTCATACTGGAGTTTTGTTTCTATTCTGGCTGGCGGAGCAATAGCATAGCGGGTAGGGTGTTTGCCTCGCACGCCGCCAACCTGGGTTCGATTCTTCCGTCCCTCTCGGAGAGCCCAGCAAGCTACCAAGAGTATTTCGCCCGCACAGCAAAGCCTGGCAAGCTACCCGTGATGTATTCAATATGCCAAACACAGTAACAACAAGTCTCTACAAAAAGCAAAAAAAAAAAAAAAACCTGGGCTGGAGCAATAGTACAGCGGGTAGGACTTGCCTTGCACGCGGCCGACCTGGGTTCGATTCCCAGCATCCCATAGGGTCCCCTGAGCACCGCCAGGAGTAACTCCTGTGTGCAGAGCCAGGAGTAACCCCTGTGCATCACCAGGTGTGACACAAAAAGCAAAAACAAAAACAAAAACAAAACAAAACACAGTACCAACAAGTCTCACCATGGAGACGTTACTGGTGCCTGCTAGAGCAAATCGATGAACAATGGGAGGACAGTGCTACAGTGCTGACTAGCAGACCAGGAGGCTGGAGAAATAGGGCAGTGGGCAGGGCCTTGCACATGGCCAGCCCGGGTCCATCCCTGGCACCCCCTACGGTCCCCTGAGCCCACCAGGAGGGATCCCTGAACACAAAGCCAGGAAGAACCCCTGGTGTGCATAGGTGTGGCCCAAAATCAAACAAAAGACTTGCAGACTGGTTTTGAAACTATTTGGTCGTTCCTCAAGCCAGCTGAGTTTACATGTGCAGGGGTCAGGGACTCAGGTTTTCAGGTAAGAATAAAGATACAATAAAGATATAATCGACATCGCAGGGGTCCAGAGTGTGCTGGAGCCAGAGCCGAACAGAGCCCAGCACCGGCCACCCAAGCGCCCCGTGCATGGTTCCCCTGGAAAGGGGACCCTGGGCTGGAGCAATAACGCAGCAGGGAGGGCGTTTGCCTTGCACGCAGCTGACCCAGGTTCAATTCCCGTCATCTCGTAGGGGCCCCCGAGCACCACCAGGAGTCATTCCTGAGTGCAGAAACAGGGGTAACCCCTGAGCATCACCAGATGTGACCCAAAATGTAAAAACAAAACAAAAAAGGAAAGAAAGAAAGGAAGGAAGAAAGGAAGGAAGGAAGGAAGGAAGGAAGGAAGGAAGGAAGAAGAGAGTATCTTTGTTTGAAGATGTTTTTCCATGGAGGGTCAGGGTTCAACACAGTACCCCAAAGTTTCTAGTTCCACGACTTGTAAACTGCGGTTTTCTTCGTAGTAACCTGAGGGAAGGTCAAGTGAAACCGAAGAAGAGAAAAGAGGGATCCAGGCAGAGCCTGAATTGCATTTGGCCAATCTGGGTTGGATCCCTGGCACCAGGCCATGGGGGTGAGTCCATAGGGGACCCAGAGGCACCCCAGGCTGGGTGTGGGGTACAAGAGCCATAGCCAGACACCTCCACACTTGGGCTCCTGGGGCCAGTCCTTCCGCCTGGGTACCGGGCTGCCTTCCGCGGCCCCTCAACCCCCGTGAGAGCCCCTCAAACACACACTGGGGTTCAACTTCACGTTCCCCCGGGAGCTTTGGGGATGGTCGCCACCATATGTGACCCCTGTTTTTCTCCTCTGTAAAGTGGGGGCAATGCTGGTGGTTTTGGGGGCTGTGTTGGGGGGAGGGGCGTGATGGAGGAGGGCAGCAGGGAGCGGCGTGTGACTGGCCGGGGTCCCGGGAATGGGCACAGTGCCCGCTTCAGATGGCAGAGATAAGGGTGAACTTGCTGCCCGGTTTCATTCCAGAGACGGACAAACCCGTTTGCCCCGGCCCAGCCCAACAGGCCTTGGCTGGCTGCGCCCAGGCCCTCCCCGCCGTCCCCCTGCCCTGTGGCCTTACCTCAGGTCCTAGGGGGAGGGGGTCTGGCTGCCCCGAGTCCCCGGACCCAGCTCGAGCCAGGTAGCACTGGTGGTGGCGACCAGGGTTCAAGTCAGGGTGTAATAGAGCCCCCCACCAAGTCTCTGGGCAGGGGGCGCTGCCCCTTGGGGTCAGCTGCTGCTTCTGAGGTGCTGGGAGCCAAGTGTGACCCCTCACTGCCCTGCTCGCAAAGATGTCCCGAGCCCTGAAGCTCCCAGCCACCCGGGCCTGAATGAAGTGGCCCCGACAACGTCCAGATCCTCATAGGGGGCTATGAGACCCTGGGTACACTCAGGTCTCCCTGGGTTTGCAGAGACATTTCTGGGCCAAGTGTTTGTAGCCCACAAACCCCCCAAGTTTCAGGGCTGGAGCGATAGCACAGCAGGGAGGGCATTTGCCTTGCACGCGGCCAACCCGGGTTCAATTCCCAGCATCCCATAGGGTCCCCCAAGCACCGCCAGGAGTGATTCCTGAGTGCAGAGCCAGGAGGGAACCCCTGTGCATTGCAGGGTATGACCCAAAAAGAGAAAAAAAACCCCAAGTTTCCAATTCCAAGGTGCCTTGTGCAGGGCAAGGGCGGGCGTGAACTTTTACATCCCCGAACTTCCCATTTCTCTGGGGCTCTGTGGCGGGTGGCTCGGGGCCAGAGGTCAGCCCCAGGAAATGCCCATGGGAGAGGCCTCGGTCTGGGTTCTGCAGAGAAAATCGTGGCTGTGTCCCGGGGCCCAGGACGGCGGCAGGGGGGCCCTGCAGGTGTCCCCTCCCGCCTTCTTAGGCATGGAGTCCCCTCCTGAGCACTTGGCTTCCAGGCAAGCTGGGACCACGACCCCCATGCCGACGACTTACTCTTCTCCAGTTCTCTCTCCCCTTCCAAATCGGCCTGAGACAAGCCAGCTGCTCTCAAAAGTGCAATTCTTGCTTTATAAATCCAAGCTTTCACCCCCAGCCCCCAGCCCTGGACATTTTTGGGATTTTAGAAAATTATTATTTTAACTTCCCGCCTCCACCCCCAGATGTTCTCACCATATTTAGGCAAGAAAAGACAAGATTGCTGTTTTGTTTCTTCGTGAGAAACCGCGGCCTCTGGGAGAAGACCCTGGTGGGGTGGGGTGGGGGGGAGACTCAGGCGTCCGCCCTCCTCTTTGAGGGACGGTCCTGGCAGAGACTTCAAGAGCTGTCCTGTTTGTTCAAGAACAATCCAACCCAGCTGGGCGGGAATGTGAGTCCACAGGCATGCTCAGAGAGAGAAACCATGCCGAGTCTGAGGTCAGGGGCGGTTAGGAACACGATCACCCCCACCGCTACCCGGCCCCTCCCTGGGGCAGAGAGGGAAAACTGAGGCCCGATGAGAGAAGCGGTTTGTGGGGTTTCAGTTTGGGGGCCACACCCAGTGGTGCTCGGAGACTTCTTTCAGCTCAGTGCTGCGGCCACGCAGTCCCGGGACCACCAAAGCTGGGGCTCCCACATGCAAAGGGATGCTGGGGGGAGATGCCCTTCAGGGGCCCGTCCGCTCGGATGACATTTGGGTGAAGTTTCCGGGCAGGAGGACCAGGCCCTTCTCAGAGCCATGGCGCTGTCCCTCAGGAGGGCCAGGCAGTGTAGGGCTTCAATCTTTCAGCAAGCGGCCAGCCTCAGACTCCTGCGGCCTGTTCCCTAAAAATCTTTCACTTTATTAACTATTATTAGTTTTTGTTTGGGGACCTTCCCCGGCAGTGCTTGGGACTTACTTCTAGCTCAGCACTCAGGGATCACTCCTGGTGAGCTCGGGGGACCGTTGGGGGTCCTTCATTTAGTGAAAGAGCGAGCAGGTGCACAGTCTCAGCTGGCGCAGAGACTGGCACTTGAAGGTCTGTCAGGTCTGATGGCACCTTCCCGAGAACACCTGGCACCTGCCCGAGAACACCTGGCATGTCACAGCAGCAGCTGTCAGAGGATGGTCCTCATTTTGTAGCAAAGAAAGCAAGGCTCAGAGAAGGAAGGACTGAGCGCTGAGCCACAGCACAGCGGGGAGGGCGTTTGCCTTGCATGCGGTCAATCTGGGTTTGATCCCGGGCATCCCATATGGTCCCCTGAGCACCGCCAGGAATGTTTCCTGAGCGCAGAGCCAGGAGTAAGCCCTGAGCATCGCCGGGTGTGACCCCATAAGACACACACACAAAAAAAATTTAAAAAAGAAAGAGGGGCTGGAGTGATAGCACAGCGGGTAGGGCATTTGCCTTGCACGCAGCCAACATGGCCGACACAGGTTCGATTCCCAGCACCCCATATGGTCCCCTGAGTACCGCCAGGAGCAATTCCTGAGTACATGAGCCAGGAGTAACCCCTGAGCAACGCCAGGTGTGACCCAAAAAGCAAAAAAAAAAAAAAACAAACCAAAAAACAAAAGAGAGGGGCTGGAGCGATAGCACGGCGGGTTGGGCATCCGCCTTGCACGCGGCCGACCCGGGTTCGATTCCCAGCATCCCATATGGTCCCCTGAACATAGCCAGGAGTAATTTCTGAGTGCAGAGCCAGGAGTAACCCCCAGAGCATCGTCGAGTGTGACTCCAAAAGCAAAACCAAAAACAAACAAACAAAAACAAACAATAAACAACAACAAAGAGAAACTAAGGCTCAGAGAAGGGAGGACTGGATGCCGCAGCCATAGGACGGAGGGGAGGGCGCTTGCCTTGCGTGTGATCCCCCGGGGTTCGATCCCCGACATCCCTTATGATGTCCCAGGTGTGGATCTGTGCCAGGAGTGATCCCGGAGCACAGAGCCGGGAGTCAGCCCTCGCCCCCCAAAAAACCAGATAAAGGCTGGAGCAATAGCAAAGCAGGTAGGGCGTTTGCCTTGCACACGGCCGACCCGGGTTCAATTCCCAGCATCCCATTTGATTCCCCCCGAGCACTGCCAGGAGTCATTCCTGAGTGCATGAACCAGGAGTATGCCCTGTGCAGCGCTGGGTGTGACCCAAAAAGCAAATAAATAAATAAATAAATAAATAAACAAGCCAGGAGGGGGATTGTTTCTCCCTCCAGTCTCATGAAGGCTAAAGATCCGTGGCAGCAGGGCCCTGGCGCCCTGGCACACAGTAGGCGCTTAGGTGAGGACGCCTGCAGAAGGGCCAGCTCAGGCGCACTTGGTCCTGGGCGCCCCGCCGGAGGGTGTGGCCAAGGGGGGCGGGGAGTATGCAAATAAACAGGCGGGCTCCCGGGTCTGGGCGGGGATATGCAAATCGGCCCTGCTAGGAGGCTGCGGATTGGCCGGCGGGGCGGGCGGGGCGGGGCGCGCCCGGTCCAGGTGCGGGCAGGTGTGCGCGCTCCTGCCTGCACCTGCAGCCCTGAGCCCGCGCCGCGGCTCTGTCCCGGGTCATGGTTCCGCTCTGGACCCTGCTGGCCCTTAGCTGCCTGCGACGCGGTTCGGGTAAGGGCAGGGGGTGGGGGCTAGGTGAGGGGGGGTCCTGCCGCTTGCCCCCGGCCCTCCTCCCCGGGGCCCAAGGGGAGCCTGGACAGGGAACTGGAACTGGCGGCGGGCGCTGGGGACCGGGACTCATGCGTGGGCACTGATGGAGAGAGAGAATGCAAGGGACAGCTCGGGTGATGCCTGGTCGGGGGGGGGGGGTGGGCCAGGGCCAGGTGCCCCGCAGGACCCAGACACACACAAGGGGCCACCCCGGAGCTGGTCAGCTTTGCGTGTCAGAGCAGAGGGCTGGTAAGTAGGGAACAGGTGAAGGAGGAGGGGGCGCCCCACCTGGGGAGCCGCAGGGGTCCACAGCCACCCAACACCGCGGCGGGGGTGGGAGAGGGCCACAGCTCTGCAGGGACCCCTCATTTCTGCTCGGGGCCCCAGGTAGGGACCAGGGTGCTGTCCAGACCTGAGTCCAGGCCCTAAGTATGTCCAAGGGGGAGCGGAAACCCCATGGCCAGCCGGGAGTAGGTTCTGGGGCACCCCAGACGGGCAGGCGTGGGTCAGAGTGCGGGAGACAGGGTGCCCAGGCATCCGATGGGCGTGACCTCCTGGTCCTTCCTGCCCCTCCAGGTGTTGACCTCCAGCCCCAACTGGCCAGCGTGAACCTGGCCACCAACAACCCCACGCTCACCACGGTGGCCCTGGAGAAGCCGCTGTGCGTGTTTGACGGTGCCACCCCGCTGCCCGGCACCTATGAGGTTTTCCTGTACGTCCTGGTGGACTCGGGTAAGGCCGGGCTGTGCGTCCCCCGAGGGGAGCCAGCGGGCAGAGGGGCAGGTGGAGGCCCGCCCGCTTGAGATCACCCACTGCCTGGCCCTGTCTGGGGGACCGTGGGCTTGTGGCGAGTGACCACCCCAAGCAGCTGGGCCACGCCCAGGCCTTGCATGCCCCAGAGCTGCCGTTCACAAGGAAACTCCCAAGAAAGCCATGTGAGGCCAGCGGGGAGCACAGCCCAGGCGCCCGCTGGCCGGAAGCCCAAGTCCTGCAGCTCCCAAGGGGCTTCAGGGTTGGGCCGGAGCCTTTAAGCCTGCTGACCTCAGGCTCCTGGGAGAGGACACCGCAGCCATGCCTCACACGGGCTCCAGTGGACATCACTGTCTCTCGCACCCAGCAGTGCTCAGGGAGCACTTTTTTTTTTTTGCTTTTTGGGTCACACCCGGCAATGCACAGGGGCTACTCCTGGCTTTGCACTCGGGAATTACTCCTGACAGTGCTCGGGGGACCCTAAGGGATGCCGAGAATTGAATCCAGGCAAACGCTGTGCTATCGCTCCGGCCCCTCAGGGCTCACTCCTGGTGGTGCTCCCGATCCTACATAGGGAGAGGGAATGAACCCGGCTTGGCTGTGTGTGAGGCCAGTGCCTCAGCCCCTGGGGCCTCTCTCCTCAATGTGATGCGTGCACAACTGTGTGCATGCCTACAAGTGTGTACAACTGTGTGTATGCCTACATGTGTGCAACTGTGTGCATGCCTACATATGTGTACAATTGCATGCATGCCTACATGCGTGTGCAGCTTCGTGCATGCCTACATGCATGTGTGTGTGTAACTGCGTACATGCCTACATGAGTGTGTGCGCCTGTGTGTGTGGCTCTGAGCCATACCATCCAGGACCTCACGGGCTCCACCTCTCCAGAGCGCACCTGGAATGCATCGGTGCAGGACGGCCGCGGGGCCCCGCTGAGCGCCTCGTTCCAGCAGACGGAGGGAGGCCGGAGGGGCCCCTACAAGGCCTCGGCCTTCGCCCTGGTGCCCTGCGGAGACCTGCCCAGCGTGGATGCCGTCAGGGACACCTCCCGGGTCTCGGACATCCTAAGCACGTACTTCGTCCGGGTGGGCGACGACGGGACCTGCCTGTCCGACCCCAACTTCCGGGGCCTCTGCAACCCGCCCCTGGCGGGGGACACAAAGTACAGGTGGGTGTCTGCAGCCGGGGTGCCAGCAGCAGTGGGCTCTCGCACCCGGTGCTCCTGGGCGGGAAGAAAACTGTGCCCCTGAGAGGGCAGGGGTCATCCAGTCTAGTGTGAGTCCCCTTCGGTGGCCATCCGGTGCTTCCCACCCGAGGCCAGGGACTCTGTGGTTGGACCCCCACGGTGAGCGTCTGTGGATGAGAGCTGGAGCCGGCCTGACCTCTGCACCCTGACCTCTGCACCCACAGTCCCTGTGGACACATGAGGTCAGGGTCTCATCCCCTCTAGGCCAGCAGGTGGCGCAGTCCCTGTCCACCCCACAGGACCCCTCCCTCCCCCTGGTCTGCAGAACCTGCCCCACCTCGTACTTGGGGGCTCAGGGCGTGGCCACCCCCTCTTCAAATCAGAGAAATGGGCACAGCGGGACGGCGGGGAGGGCCCTGCCCTTGCATGTGGCCAACCTTGGAGAACACTCGGAGGTGACAGGACCTCCTGCTCTTGGCACAGACTCCTCCTGGCTCTGTGCTCAGGGATCACTCCTGCACGGTTTGGGGGGACCCTGAGGAGGGGAGTCGGGGATTGAACCTGGATCAGACACTTGCAAGCAGGTGCCCTCCCTGCTGTCCTGTCGTGCCCCGACTCCCTCCCCTTTCTAAAGTCCCTTTTGTGAGCCCACGGGCCAGGCTGGAGACAGAGGCAGGCACAGATGCCAGGACAGCTGTGTGTGAGCCCAGGGAGAGAGGCAGGACTGAAGGCTTCCTGGAGGAGGCGGCAGCCCAAGTGGGAGTCTGTGCCAAGAGCAGGAGGTCCTGTCACCCAGGGCGCACCTCACAGCCCCTGAGTTTCTGTTTCCTAGGCTGCGCCCCTCTGCACTGCCCCCCCATGGCACGCGTGCCCCCCATTGGAGCTGTGGGCTCCCGGGGGTCACGGTGCTCCGCGCTGTGTGCTCCAGGTTCAAGTACGTCCTCGTCAACACGTCCAGCGGGCTGGTGCAGGAGCAGACGCTGTGGTCAGACCCCATCCGCACCAGCCGGCGTAAGTGGGGCAGGCCCTGGACCCCCGGGAAGCAGCCCCCCCCCCGCCTGGTTCGGGTCCCAGACACCTGGAGGACAGTGGGGAGGGTGCCAGGGTGACAGGACAGCTGTGTGCGCATCCAGGGATAGAGGCAGGACTGAAGGCTTCCTGGAGGAGGGGGCAGCCCAAGCGGGAGTGTGGGGCAGAGCGGTGCCCTGCAGGTCGCCTCTGGGCCAAAGAGAGGGGGGCTGGGGGCTGGGCTCAGCCTCTGCCCAGCACCACGTGCCACCTCGCCCCCCCAGCACGGCCAGGAGAGACCCACAAGCACCCACCTGAGTGCGGCCCACGATGGCCCTGAGCACCCCTCCCCGAGTCCTCCTGGGCCCTGGGCCTGGGTCGGTCGGCAGCGGTAGGGACTTGGCTGATTTGGCCTGTGAGCGTAGGGGCGGGGCGTGGGCAGGGGAGGGGGAGAGAGGGAGGGAGGAGGAGGGGAGGGGACATGTCAGCAGAGGGACAGGAGAGGGGCAGGGAGGGGTTGAGGGAAAGGGAGAGGGAGAGGGAGAGGGAGGGAGGTAGAGAGAGAGAGAGAGAG
>JAOXYA010135546.1:0-10201 GCA_028565675.1 Sorex palustris | reverse complement strand
GCTACCCATGACGTATTCAATATGCCAAAAACAGTAACAACAAGTCTCACAATTTATTGTGAGACGTTACTGGTGCCTGTTCGAGCAAATTGATGAACAACAGAACAGTGCTACAGTACTACTAAGCACTACAAGTACATAAACATTTTCAAGTTAATGTTTTCATTACCTGAGGATGGATGCCAACAAGAAGTACCCAGTATAACAGGGTCATATGGAAATTCTATTCCAATTTTTTTTGCTTTTTTTTTTTTGAAAGATCTGGATTTTTCTCTCCATAGAGGCTTAATCAGCTAACATTCCCACCGTTGGTGGATGGATGTTCCTTTATCACTCTACAATCCCTACCAATCCCTACTGGCTGTTTTTATACTTGTGTATATGTGTCTTTTATACTTGTGTATATACGCTTTTATATATGTGTCATTTTCACTAGAAAGAGATATTTCATTGTTGTTTTGATTTGCATTTCCCTAATCACGAGTAATGATGAGCACTTTCTCATCTGTATGTCTTTTTTGAGAAAACATCTGTTCATCTCCTCACTCCATTTTTCTTTCTTTTTTTTGTTGTTTTTTGTATTTTGGGCCACACTTGACAGTGCTTAGGGTTTCACCTTGATTCTGTGCTCATGAATTTCTCCTGTGAGTACTTAGGAAAATTTTCAGGCCTCAAAGTTAGATTGTCTGCATGCAAGGCAAATGCTTTACAAGCTGTCCAATATGGTTAGGACCATATTCTCCCCCTTTTTAGTTTGAGTTGATAGATATTTTGATGTTGAGTTGCATGCTTTATAGATATTCAATGTTAGCCCTTTATGTGATGTATTTTGTGCAAATACCATCTCCCATTTAGTAGGTTACATTAGATTAAAAGAAATTCAAGCATCAACTTTTTGGTTTTTTAATACTTAGAGGTAGTTTTCTAAATGAAGACGAGAACTCTTAGGTTTTATTCTGCTACAGAGGTTTAAATACATAAATATACTAGTGCAATTATTGGAAAATTGAAGGGTGTTTTTAATTTTATGTATGCAAAATATACATAGAGAGATATAAATCTATGGTTTAGGATTTAGGAATGGTGTGCAGTTCAAATATCTTTTGTGCTGAACCATTATTAGAAAGATTAAACACATAATCCATTGCATTGATTACTAGTCTATCTAAAAAATTGATTTGCATAGCTATATATGTTCTATAATTCTTAAATAAAATGCAAAGCATCAAAATATTTTACTTATTTATGATGGTACTCTCTAAATACTTTTTAAGATAATTTTGTAAAGGCAAGCAAGAATAGAAATTTATTACTATTTTTATGATATGTAGTGATGGTTTTTATGACAGCTCTTACGTCCTACTCCCTCCAAATAGAAAACAAAACTTACTAGATTATTTTCAGTAATGATAAGTTAATAAAATACATTTACAAATTACAAAAATGCTATTTGAAAAATATATACCTATCTTGTCAAAAAATAACTAATTAATTTAGAGGAAATAGTGATGATATTGAGTCAAAATAGACAAGAACAAATTTATTGTTACTGACTCTCAATAAATATCTGTATCATATGAACATATAGCAAGGATAAACATAGTACCTTAGAAACATTCCATTAAATAAATTATTTCCTATCCTACCATCAACTAAATTTTCAAAAATTTTACTCAATTTTGTTAAATTTATTAAGTTATGCAACTTGTAATTACTGAGGATGTCAGGGCATCAATTGTCTCTCTCTCATTTTGTTCTTTTTTGCTTTCCTGCTTTATTACTGAAAACAAGTTTTCATATGCCCTATGTGCTCACATTTATATTTCCTATAGAGGCTTAATCATTTTTCAAACAGAGTAAATGATGGATTTTTAGTTTAGTTTCTTTCCAGATCTTCAAAAATCCTGGAATATTCAACTAGATTCAAAAACTTTGCTCTACATTATTATGATTCATTATTGTCATGAATTTTAAAGTGTTAACAGAAACAGTAGTAGCTTTGAATAAGAGAAAAGTTAATACATTATAACTAAACTGGTACTTTTGAATGAAAGGGCAATGATTTAAGAATCATTTGGTAATTATCTAAAATGGTTAAACCGTTAAGGCATATCAGTGAACAACAACAGTGAAAACAAATTTAAATTTTAGCAACCATTGAGGTGGATTATCAATTCAAAATTTGAATAATTCCTTTTATATGAAATAATTTTTGAATAATGAATCACAATTTATAAGCAGGATATAAAGTTTAACTCTATTTGTTTGTCTACATGTAATTTTTATAATCACCAGAAAATTTCAAATAGTGCTCCTTTATATTAAATATATGATATGTTGTTTCTTCAGTTTTTGTATGCTTTAAAAGCCCCTGTTCTACTAATATTTTAATAAGATGAGAAAACTGATGAGAAAACAAAAAAGAGTAAAACATTTGAATCTTATTTGTTCAAATACCACTGCCTCAAGTTTAACTCTAAATTATAGCATCTGGCAGTTTTTGAGATCTTTTTAAATTCAAATAGAAATTTGAACAAATATCTTCTTTATTACCCCCACTCCCAGATCCTTAAGAGGAAGTGAATTGCGATTTCAAAGTAGAACGGGCTTTCTAAATGTAAAAATGTTTTTTTAAAAAATGGAATTAGTAGGGTCCTGCAAATATAAAGTGCAACGATCGTCAATCAAATAATTTAATATAAAACAAACAAAAAGGTTGTGTGGTTCAGAGACAAGGATCTTGCAACTATGTGGACAGAGTAACATTCAAAATTTTGGCTAAATTTGCTCTTTGGAAATTCAGAAATAGTGAGACAATGCATAGAAAATACTAAAATAATTATTTTCACAGCATGGTAAAGAGCTCAAAGGATCCAGTTCATTCCCTGATGCAAGTTTGATATCCATCAACACAGGTTTGCCTAAGCACTACTGTGTGTATCCTTAATGACCAAAGCTGGTACCTTCCAGTACTGCAGGCCTAGCCGTATTGCCCAGTAGGGTAGGATCATGGAGCTTATTTACTTCGTCATCAGGAAAAGCATACTTGGGAGTGATCATATTTTACCACCCAGCATTTCTAGAGAAACTCATATAAGAAAGAGATCATTTTCAGAAAAAAAAATCCTTATTGCTACAGTAGATATTAAAAAGAAAATCTAGGGAAATATTATCCTGTCGAAATATCTAATTTGCCTCATGATTAACAATTTTGTACTTATAAAAAAGAAAGGGAAAAGTAAGAGTAGAAGACATGAATAAAAAAAGAAGAGGAAAGAAGGGTCAAGTTCATCTCATTTGTAATGTTAATTCCCCAGGAATATACACAAACCTTCTCATTAAAAATATAGAGATTATAAATATGATAGGACAACTGAATTGAATTGAACAAATATTTGAATTCTTAATATAGCAGTTCTTGAAATAAATGTCAAATAAATACAAGGATATTTGTAAACATAACAGATTATAGTTAATAATGAGAAGTTAGATCAAGATTTAATCCTATGTATAAAATGTGTGTTTTAATGTTTAAGCTTTACAGTTTGGTTCTATGTATAAAGTGATTACTTTCATGCAATTTATTTCAAAGATCTTTGCCTAAGGAAAATTTTACAACTGAAAAATTCATGCTTTTGAAGGATTATGAAAACAATATCTTTAAGAATTTTGTTTCTTCTAAGAATGTGTTGAATCATTGATATTGCTTATTTTTCTTCAAAAATAATGGCATATTATTCTGGTGACTATCTATGGCAGCTTGATTAGGCATAAGTTCTTAATTTATTCCTGTTGTTTCCATATGATTATTTATGGGGCATCTTTTAATTTTGACATAGACAAACGTATTGAAGGTACATCTCTCTTCATAGTTGCTATTTCCATCCTTCATGATGTAAGTAAACATTTTTTAAGAATCTACTGTTACTATATACTATCACTCCCCATGATGTTAGCTGGCTCTAAAGTTTGCTTCCAAAAAATTATATCTCATTATATATTTTTACAAGACTTGCATAATCTAACTTAAACTATTACATTTCTAGTTATTTGAGTGGTAAAAATCTATAAAAATCACTTCTATGAGAAATACAATTATTCTTTTAATGTGTTATGAAAATATAATAAATTTAAATCGTATAAATGCTAATAAAATAAATTATGGATAATGCATGATCTTCACTTGGAGTCATATAGGCTTATACAAATTATTTCATTTAAATTGTATATGAGAGTTGAGTAAAATTGATACTTTTAATTTTAAAGGTTGAATCATATAAAGGGTTGGAGCGATAGTACAGCGGTAGGGGTTTGCCTTGCAGACGGCCGACCTGCTTGGTTTGATTCCTCTGCCCCTCTCAGAGAGCCTGGCAAGTTACCGAGAGTATCTCGCCTGCACGGCAAAGCCTGGCAAGCTCCCCGTGATGCATTTGATATGCCAAACCCAGTAACAAGTGTCACAATGGAGACTTTACTGGGCCCACTCGAGCAAATCAATGAACAATGGGAGGACAGTGACAGTGACATTTATAATAGGTGTTATGGTGTATGATATCAATAATAACTAACCACCAACTATGACTACTAGTATTCTCAGAGAACTGAAAAAAATGAACACTCCTACCAACCTAGATAAATTTGATTATATAACAAAGATTACTGCTTCATTTTATCAGTGCATTTATGTGTTATATATATTTGAAGCACTGTCCTCCTGTTGCTCATAGATTTGTTTGAGAGGGCCCAGTAACGTTTCCATTGTGAGACTTGTTGTTTCTGTTTTTGGCACATTGAATACGTCACAGGTAGCTTGCCAGGCTTTGCCGTGTAGGTGAGATACTCCTGGTAGCTTGCCGGGCTCTTTGAGAAGGGCAGAGAAATTGAACCCGATTCGATCAGGCTGGCCACATGCAAGGCAAACGCCCTACCACTGTGCTGTCGCTTCAGCTCATATATATTTGAAAAGTCAAATATATTAACAAAATGGATACATCCAATAAAACTCTGAAATAAATAAGAATATAAACTTTCTTTTTTTTTATGCCCGCACAGTAAAGCATGGCAAGCTCCCCTTGGTGTATTCGATATGCCAAACACAGTAATAATTGTCACAATGGAGACATTACTGGGTGCGCTTGAGCAAATTTATGAACAACGGGAAGACAGTAACAGTGATTCTTGAAAAACCATGAGGTACATTTGTGGACTTACAAACTTTTCTGCTTGGGTTTCAATTATACAATGATTGAGTACCTTCATTTCACCAGTGCCCATTCTCTACCACTAATGATCCAGGTAGCCATCCCACCCATACATCCCCTCCTCTGTGGCAGGGCAATCCCTTTTGCTCTCTCTTTTCTTTAGGGTGTTGTAGTTTTCAGTAGAGGTACTGAGTAACCACCATGTTTGGTCTATAGTCTATTTTCAGCATGCATCTCACATCCCGAGCAAGTCCTCCAAACATTTTTTACTTGATGTTCCCTTCTCCATCTGAGCTGCCTTTTTCCCCCAGAATCTGCTGCAGGCATCAAAGCACTGGAGGAGACCTCTTGGTACTTATCTCAAGTATTCATGAATGTTCAACTCCCATTCTGTTACATTATATTCCACCGATGAGTGCAGTCTTTCTATGTCTGTGCCTTTCTTTCAGGCTCATTTCACTTAGCATGATACTTTCCATGTAGAGCCACTTGTATGTCAATTTAATGACTTCATCTTTTCTAACAGCTGTATCGTATTGCATTGTGTAGATGTACCAAAGTTTCTTTACATAGTCACCTGTTCTCAGATTTTTTCCAGATTCTGGCTATTGTGAACAGTGCAGCAATGCACATCTAAGTGCAGATGTCATCTTGACTGTACATTTTTGCTTCTCTGGGATATATTCCCAGGAGTGGTACTGCTGGGTCCAATGGGAGCTCAATTTCTAATTTTTTGAGAATCATCCATACTGTTTTCCAAAAGGGCTGAATCAGAAAGCATTCCCACCAGCGGTGAAGGAGTTTCCCTTTCTAGCTACACTGGTTGCTTTTATTCTTTTGGATGTGGGCCAATCTCTGTGGTGTGAGATGATATCTCATTGTTCTTTTGATCTGCATCTTCCTGATGATTAATGATGTAGAGAATTTTCTCATGTACCTTTTTTCCATTCTGATTTCTACTTTGAGAAAGTTTCTTTTCATTTTGTCACCTCATTTTTTGATGGGGTTGGATGTTTTATTCTTATGGAATTCAACCAGTGCTTTGTATACCCTTGTTATCAACCCCTTTTCAGATGGGTATTGGGCAAATATCCTTTCCCATACTGTAGACTTTTATTTTGATCACAGTTTCTTTTGACATGCAGAGGCTTCTTAGTTTAATATAGTCCCATTTGTCTATCTCTGTTTTTACTTGCTTGGCCAGTGGCATGACACCTTTGAAGATACCGTTCACTTCACTGTATTGGAGAGTTTTGCCAACCTTGTCTTCAATGTACCTTATTGATTCCGGTCAGAAGTTGAGGTCTTTAATCCATTTTGATCTGACTTTAGTACATGGTGTTAGGCAGAGATCTGAGCCCATTTTTTTTTTTTTGCGTGTAGCTGTCCAGTGTTGCCAGCACAATTTTGATAATGAGGCTTTCCTTGCTCCACTTCATATTTCTTGCTTCCGTATCAAAGATTAAATAATCATATGTTTGGGGGGAATGTTCGTATATTCAACCCTGTTCCATTGGTCTGCAGCTCTACCTTTGTTCCAGTTCCATGCTGTTATAATTATTATGCTTTGTGGTAGAATTTGAGGTTGAGGAGGTTGATTCCTCCCATTTTCCTTTTCCAAAAATTGCTTTAGCTATTCATGGGTGCTTTTTGTTTCATATGAATTTCAGGAGTGTTTGCCCCATTTCTTTTAAGAATGTTATGGGTATCATTATAGGGATTGCATTGATTTTGTACAATGCTTTGGGGAGTATTGCCATTTTGACAATATTAATTCTCTCGATCTATGAGCAGGGGTGAGCAGGGGACATGTTTCCATTTCCTTGTGTCCTCTTTTATTTCCTGAATTAGTATTGTGTAGTTTTCTTTGTACAGGTCTTTTACATCCTTAGTTAAGCTGATTCCTAGGTACTTGATTTTCTGGGGCACAATTGTGAACGGGATTATTTTTTTCATGTCAGTTTCTTCTCTCTCATTATATGTGTATAAGAAAGCCATGGACTTTTGGGTATTGATTTTATAAGCTGCGACTTTACTATACAAGTCTATTGTTTTTAGGAGTTCCTTGGTACAGGTTTTAGGGTTCTCTTAGTATCATATTATCTGCAAATAGTGAAAGCTTGATTTCTTCCTTTCCTGCCTGAATGCACTTAAGATCTTTTTCTTTCCTAACGGCTATTGCAAGTACTTCCAGTACTATATTTAACAGCAGAGGAGAGAGTGGACATCCTTGTCTCATCCCTGATCTCTCAGTTTTTTTCTCATTGAGGATGATGCTTGCCATAGGATTGTGGTAGATAGCTTTAACTATATTTAGGAAAGTCCCGTCTATACCCATTTTTGAGGGTTCTGGATCTTGTCAAATGCTTTCTCTGCATCTATTGATATGATCATATGGTTTTTAGCTTTTCTTTTGTTGATAGGATAGGCTATGTTGATTGATTTCTGAATGTTAAACCATGCTTGCATCCCCGTGATGAATTCCACTTTCTCATGGTGTATGATGAATTCCATTTGCTAGTGCTTTGTTGAAAATCTTCGCATCTGTTTTCATCAGGGATATCGGCTTGTTTTCTTTTCTTGTGGTGTCTTTGTTTGCTTTTGGTATTAGTGAGGTATGAGCTTCATAGAAACTGTTTGGGAGAGTTTCTGTTTCTTCAATTTCCTGGAAAAGTTTGAGAAGAACTGGCAGTAAGTCCTCTTTAAAGTTTGAAAAAATGGGCTAGTGAATCTGTATGTACCTGTGTTTTTTTTTAACAGGACTGTTAGGTATTCCGTATCTGTTTGATTCAGCCTTGGAAAATTATAGGAATCTAGTAATTTATTCATTTCTTCTAGGTTCTCTTGTTTCGGTGGCATACAGACTTTTAAAGTAGACTCTGATGATCTTTTTAATTTCTTTGGTTTCTGTTGTGATATTCACCTTCTCATGACTAATTTGGTTTATTAGAGTTCTCTCTCTCTCTTTCTTTGTAAGTCTTGCTAGTGGTTTATCTATCTTGTTAATTTTCTTGAAGAACCAGCTCTTGGTTTCATTGAGCTTTCAGAATGTCTTTTGAATTTCCATGTCACTGATTTCTGCTCTAACTTTTATTATATCTTTCCTTCTGCCATGTTTGGGGTCCTTATTTCGATCCTCTTCTAAGATCTTGAGCTATGAAGTCAAGTTTTTTATGTGGGCCCTTTCTTCCTTCCTGAGAAATGCTTGCGGAGCCGTACATTTACCCCTTAACACAGCTTTCGCTGCATCCCATAGGTTCTAATAGCTTGTGTCTTCATTCTCATTTGTTTTCAGGTATCTTTTGATTTATTCCTTGATTTGTTTCCTGACCAACTCGTTCAATATTGAGTTGTTTAATGTCCAGGTGTTAATTTGGTTTTCTGTATCTGTACATGATTAACTTCTATCTTCAGTGCATTGTGGTCTGAGAAGATAGTTGATACAATGTCTATCTTCCTGATTCCTTTGAGGTATTCTTTATGGCCAAGCATATGGTCTATTCTGGAAAATGTTCCATGTGAACTGGAAAAGAATGTGTATTCTTTTTTTTGGGGGGGGGTTATAAAGTCTCATTCTCCTAACGAGCCTTGAATATAATCTCAGGGCTAGGATGAAGGAGACGTTACTGGGGCCTGCTCGAACCAATCGACGACTAACAGGATTTCTGTGATTCTGTGTGATAAAGTCCTATATAGATCTATTAGCTCTCTGTCTCCTATTTCTTCCTTCAAGCCATTATTTCCTAGCTGAGTTTTAATCTTCTTGATCTATCCAGGTGTTATAAGGCGGTGTTGAAATCTCCAACTACTATTGTGTTGCTTGCAATGTCTTTCTTAAGGTCTGTTAGCAGTTGTTGTAGGTATTTGGCTGTTTCCTCATTGGGTGCATATCTGTTTAGGAGTGTGATTTCTTCCTGCTGTACAGATCCCTTGATTAATAAAAAATGGCCTTCTCTGTCCCTTCTAATCTTTTTCAACCTGAAATTGATGTTGTCTAGTACTAGTAAGTGCACTTCAGCTTTTTTGAAGGGGTTGTTTACTTGCAGGGTTGTTTTCCATCCTTTGACTTTGAGTCTGTGTTTATTCTGATTGTTCAGATGGGTTTCTTGTAGGCAGGAGAATGTTGGGTTCTGTCTCTGAATCCATTTTGCTACTCTGTGTCTTTTAATTGGTGAATTTAGACCATTGAAGTTGAGAGAGATTATTGTTGTGGGGTTTTGTGTCATCTTTCTGTAAGGGTTTGTTATTCTTGTAGGGGTTTGTCTTGTCTTATAGTTGCCCCTTTAGCCCTTCTTTTAGGTTTGGTTTTGAGTCTATGAAGTTCCTGAGCTATTGTTTATCCACAAAATAGTGTACTGTTACTTCGAGTTTGAGTGAGAGTTATAGCTGAATAAAGTATTCTTGGTGAAGCATTCATTTCAATGTGTTTTTTAAACTATATCCCTCCATTGCCTTTGGGCTTGGAGGGTTTCTTCTGATAGGTCTTTTGTGAATCTAAGGGGTGCTCCTTTGTATGTGATTTCCTCCTTTGACCTTGCTAGAAATAGATATCTCTACTTGCGGCATCCATCATTCTAACTATGATATGTCTTGGAATATTTTTGTTAGGTCTCTTTTAGATGACACCCTTTGGGCTCCTTGAATCTGGATGCCTGCATTCTCCAGCTCTGGGAACTTTTCAGCAATGATTTAATTAAATGTCTTTTTCATTGGGATCGCTTCCCTGACCTTCTGGTACTCTAGTGTATCTATTGTAGTTTCTCTTGAAATTATCCCCTAGGACTCTGATTTCCTCTAGAGCTATTTTGAGGTCTCTTCCCATTGTTGCCTGTAGACTTCCTGCAGCTCATCTTCCACTCACTGATTCTGTCTTCGGCTATAGCCATTCTACTGTTGAGGGCACTCACTGAGTTATTTTTTAAATTTTTTTTATTAAAAAAATTTTAATAGTGAGACATCATGAGGTACAGTTGCAGACTTACACATTTTTGTGCTTGGGT
>JAOXYA010135537.1:0-10202 GCA_028565675.1 Sorex palustris | reverse complement strand
AAAATATCAAAGAAATAGTTCATGGGGATGCTTTTTCTCAAATTGTAAATTATATATAAATAAAAAACATTGTTATGATTCAATAACTGGAAAATGCAGAAGTCTTCACTCATAAATTGGTTCTAATCAGATTAGCAAAAAGTACATTTGTCAAGGGAAATGGAACCATACATTTTAATAACATTTATTGAAATACCTGCTTTCCTTTTTTTCAGCCTTAGATCTTAGTTAAGATTAAAAAGAAAAACCTTTGAAATTTATTCCAAATACTTAAATTTTGAGTGCAAGGAGACTTAGTCTAAATTGATAAGCCAGGTCAGATTAATTAGTATAATAGTACAGCCAGAAATCAATTATTTTTTAAAAAAATAAACTCCATTTCAAAAAGTCTTATTGACAGTATCCTCTACAAACCACTTTAGTTCTAAAGATGTTTATTGACAAATTACTTTTTTACCTAACTTTAAGCTTTTAAAAAGTAAAAGGACTCTATTACACTACTTTTCTGTATGAGAAAGTGTTCTGCTTCTTACTACAAGTAATTAACAATAGTTTTTGACTGGTTTACTGTCCTCTTCAGACAAGTAAAAATTCCAGCTATGCCTCTTCTTTTTAATTTTTTCATGTGTTCGTAGGAGTCAGCGACAAAAGCACTTGCTCCAGATGCAGGAAGAATGTGTACAGAATGTTTCCAGCCTTTCAAAAAGACTGCTTAGGAGCAGTATTTGATTCTGCCTAGGGACAAATGAACTTTGGTTACTTCTTGATGCTTCACCTCCGTCACTTGTTAACCTGCCTCTTCAGACTCATGCCTCCCAAGGCTGTATAATTCTGGAGAATATAATTTCCTTTCTATATGTCATCACCCTGAGAAACTAGTGAAACAGTTTCACATTCCTAATAAGCCTAAAATGCCCATCATCAAATGATCAAAAATCTGCCTGGAAATAATAACACTGAAAAAGTCTCTGTGAAACCATTTCCTGCCTGGTGGGCTAGGCTCTCAGTTTAGCCATCTTGAAGGTCTCCTTGGAATATGGCTCTACAGAAATATCAAAGTCACTGCTACAGATAAGGTGTCATCACACTTACTCAAGGGGCTCCCCTGAGATACTAATGTTTCAAACTCAGTTCCTCATGGATTACTTGCAGCTTTTATAGATATGGCAACAGGCAGTTTCTGTAAGTCAGATTTCACTTTTCTCTATCTGATGATCACTACTGATTATTTTTTTCTCAGCTATCCTTTACTTGCTTTTTACTTCTCAGAGCTGCCACTTTGTAAAAGATGTTTCCTAATATAATGCTCACCTTATGTTTGGCACAGATTAACCAAATATATCAAGAGAAATCATAAACACGTGTATTTTAAGAGAGATAACTAGGTGTTTATTGATGAATATGAGTGATAGTTTTATATATGTGTACTGTTGTTATAAATGTGCCAGGCAAGGCAAATTCCTTAACCACTGCATTATTTCTACAGTCCTATATAAAGATTTATATAAGGTTAGTCCCACTGCCAGTAGTAGTAAAGAGGGCAGGAAATTAGGTGTGGCAAATAGATAAAGAAAGTCATAAGCAAAGTGACAACACAGGGAAAAGATATGATCCAAAGTACAATACACTAACAACAGTTCATACTGCCCAATTTATTTGTGGCATATCATGATCATCCTGTTGTTCATTGATTGCCTAGAGCAGGCACCAGTAACATCTCCTTCGTCCTAGCCCTGAGATTCTAAAAAGTGCCACATTCAAGGCTCTTTCAGGGTTAGGAGAATGCGACCCATCATTGTTACTTGTATTTGGCATATTGGGTACGTCACGGGGAGTTTGCCAGACTCTGCCATGTGGGCAGGTTACATTCGATAGCCTGCCAGGTTGTCCAAAGCAAGAATGAGATAATAAGATGTCGTGCTGCCGCTTTTGCTCAAATACTCAACATAGACCATTTGAAACCTCAGATAAAAACAAAATAGATATGTTTTTGTTTATAACCAATAAAATGATATGTGTACATTTTTTTGATTCCAAGGAAAGAAAATGCAGTAAACATGTATGACCTTTAATTATCAATGAATAAAGAAAAGTTACCCATGTTACTTTCAAACACAAAGTACGAGCAGTCATGAAACATAACCATAGTTTGTGATATAATATGTAGTGATACAAATAAAAAAGGTCAAATAATGTGAAATATGATCACTATGTAAAGTAATAAAAAAAGATAAAGAACTTGTAGCCAAAAAACAAAAACAGATTTTTTTTTACATAAACTACTAAAAACATAGTATTTCTAGAGTGTCTCTACATTTTATATCTCGGCTTAATATTGTTAATTTTATTCACAAATCTAGTGTTTGACACGTGAAAAATAATTGGATAGATGTGGATATCTTAGTAATCCTAGACACAAAATGTAGGTAAATATCAGGACTGCAGTGATAGCACAGCGGATAGGGCATTTGCCTTGCACATGGCTGAACCATGTTCTATTTTCAACATCCCACATGGTCCCCTCGCATCGTCAGGAGTAATTTCTGAGTGCATGATCCAGGAGTATCCCCTGTGCCTGTGCATTACCAGGTGTGAGCCAAAACAAAACAAAAAAAGTATAAAAGTTGTCAGTTAAAACTTCCTTTCAGACCATAGCTACCAAGCTAGGTGTCCAACCAACAACAGACGAATAGGTTATGAAGATGTGATATAAACGTAATACTATGAAACTGCAAGGAACAATGAAATTACACAACGATTTGTTGCTACTTTGTTGGAACTGGAAGACATTTTGTTGAGTGAAGTAAACTAGAAGGAGAAAGATAAAACTGGATGATCTTACTTATCTGAAATATATAGAACATTTGATGATGGAATCTATTGTAGTAAAGGGGGATACCTAGATCACCGTTGGACTCCAGTGTTTAAAGAGAAGTCCGGACAGAGAAGAAGAGAAAGCAAGAGGGAAAGAAAAGAATGAAAACAAATGAGTGAACAGGCATCAGAACTTCAGTTATGCTGCTGATATGAGTGAGTGGAATAGCCACATATCCAAAACACAGAAACAACACTGAAAGCAAAATATCTAAGGTGAAACCACCAGAACGTTGTAATGTGTCTTTGAGGTTGACAGGCAGGCAGGGATGAGTGTAGGAAGAGATATGAGAACACTGATAAGAGAAGTTGATGTTGGTGGTGGGATTGGTGTTGAAATATTATATGACTAACACTTTACAATCAACAAGTTCACAAATCATAGTTTTTCATTTAAAATATCTTACTTTCAAAAATATAGAATAAAATTAATGAAGAGAATAGTGAGCAAAATCTCTATTATACATTAGGTTGTCTATCCCCCAAAACTGATAAGGTATGTTCATAGAAGACATAAGGAGTAAAAATATTTTTATAGAAATGATATTTTGTAACTATTTTGTACTTTTCAAGGGAAACAAACACACTGATCTTTATACAGACTCTATAATCTTACTAAAATCAAAATTCTTGTGATTTTTTTTGTAAATATTCTTTTTTCTGCCATGAAAAGTTAAAGCTGGATATTCATTGCCTCAAAGTTAATAGATTTGCAAATTAAGATACATTTATTTTTATTTTTTATTGCTGGGAACCATGATTTATAAAATTATTTATGATTTAGTTGGTCATAATGTTCCAACTCCAGTGTCTCCACTAATATACCCAGTTACCCTCCCACATTCCAGCCTGCCTCTATGACAGGCACTTTTTAAAATTTCAATCACTGTGATTTACAATAGTGTTACTGATAGAGTTTTCTACATAAAGGTCTATCACCTTTCAGCACCACTTCCTCCATCATAGTGACCACCACTGTGGCAGTGTTTCCCTCCCCACTCCCACTGAAGAGTTTTACTGGTGTAAAAACTAGTTCTCAGGTTCTCAGTTTCTGACATCTTTAATTTCCTATATAATATATAGCATGTGTAGTATATATAAACACACGCATATACATTCATATAGTACACATAAAATACATCATAATATATTATCATATATTTATCATAGTTGATTCCCTACATAAATATAAGAATATTCCATAAAAAGGTACTGGTAGTGGTGTTTTTTGTAAGAAAGTAATATGTTGTATGTTATTGATGTCTTCTAACATTTTACATAACATACATTTAAAATTTCTTAAGTTATTTTAGAAACTGCCGGCAGTGAGCCACATCTATTCAAATGTAATTGTCCGATTCGGGTTGTTAGGCTTTCGAATGAATCAATGTTTAAGGCCAAGTTTCATGTTGACAAGGACACCGACACCACCAACAACTCTTTTGTCACATGTTCCGAGGAACAGTTCTTCTCCAGTGTCAAAAACAGTGTGATGTGATTGATGCCTTCTAATCTCAGTCAGGCCAATGAGGTCATAGTTGATCTTTCATGCTTGCACCATCAGGTCCTCGATGGATGCATTCGATGCCAGTGTACATACAATGAAAGTAGAGACAGTAATTTTTGTCCTTCTTCATTTTGGCAGCCTAGTTTGGCACTGAGATTTTATCAGCCTCTCCTTCCTCATCCTTTTTAACACTGCCATATTGGTGGCTCTTTCAAGGTCAGGGGAATGAGACCCTTTGTATTTACTGGTTTTGGCATATCAAATACACCACGGACAGCTTGCCAGGGTCTGTTGTGTGGGCAGAACACTCTTGGTAGCTAGCCAGGCTCTCCGAGAGGGATAGAGGCTTTTAGGGTGGCCTCTAATTGTCCTTGCAGGTGTTCCCATGGTTCAAACCATATTTGAACCCCATCAAATATGGTGTGGTAATCTTGTATTAAGTGTCTTATGATGTGTTGTGCAGCCTCTTTGGGGCCGCTTGGTCCGAAAAGCATCCTGGAGCATGGTTTCGGCTGGGCAGTGTAGGTAGTGAGGGCAGTGGAGGTCAGCCAAACTGCTGGAAGCAGACAGAGGATCTCTGCCTCCAGGTCCATTGAGCCTGAAGTCCAAGGTCAGAGCACTCCACCATCTGAGTCTTGGCCTAAGGGTCTGAAAAGCATCCTGGAGTGTGGCGTCAGCTGGGTAGTGGAGGTAGTGGGTGTCTTCCAGACTGCTGGAAACAGGCAGAGGATCTCTGCTTCCGGGTGTCCCGAGCCTGAAGTCCAAGGTCAGAGTATTCCACTTTCCTGACTTGTAGGGCTTCACCAACTTTGTAGGAATTCATAGGTCTATGCACCAATATCCAACTATGATAAAGGAGAAATTGAGAAGTTCTACATGGAACTGAAGAAGTTCTATAAAAAAGACCACACCTTTTACAAGATTATTGTTGGTGATACTAATGCCAAATAGGACAGAGAAGATCAGCCAAAGAACTCCACATTGGGACCCATGGCCTAGAATGGTACAAACAGGGTGAGAGAATATATGAGTTCATCATGTCGACCAAGACCATCCATGGTAATTCACAGGTCCAGAAGGTCGAATCTAAACGTTGGACATGGGAATCTCCCGGTGGACAGTTCCACAACAAAATTGACCTCATTATATTCAATCAATGGTTTTGCCTGACCAGTGTCACTTTGTCCCAAAATTCCAAACGGAATCCGACCACCGTCTCCTTGGTACAAAATTCTACTTCACAGAGTGGGGATAAAGGGCTGCAAAGTTTAAAAAGAGAACTCCCAGAACGATCATCAACTGGGAGCTCTTTGGCACTATTGCAGTGACATGGGAAGATGCTGTCATTGACAACATTGACAAAGAATACAATCGATTAGTTTAGCACCTCAATGATTGTGCAAAGAATGCTGAGAGAGAGATAGCCACAAAAAGGCGCCTGTCTTCAAAAACTCTCGAGCTCATTCACCAACATGGCTTGGTGCAAGCCTCAGGCAAATGCAAGTGAACGTCCGAACTCACAAAGCAGTGCAGAGAAGTGATAAAGTCAGACCTCGAAGAGAGAAGAGCAGCAGTGCTGGAAGATGTGGCAGAATCTAGAAAAAGCATTCACAACACCTGCCTGTCAATCATCAACTACAAGACCAAGATGACTGCCCTCTGACGTCCGGAGGGATCTATCACATCTTCCAGAAGGGCAAAGGAGAAGATTATTCATGACTTCTACTCAGATCTCTTCAATAGCCATATCCCATATCCACCTGCCCACATACCAAATTCCGCAGGATGAATATGTTGTTCCCAATGTTCTCCCTTTCGAAATCCAAAATGCCATTTTATCAGTAAAGAAGTGAACAGCACCTGGCCCAGACAAGGTCAGATCTGAACACCTGAAGAACCTGCCATCAGTACTCATCAATACAATGGCTCAGCTCTTCACATGCTACCTGTCTGAATGCAAGGTTCCATCCCAAAGGAAAACAAGCTGGACTGTACTACTGTAAAAGAAGAAAGACATCCACAATATTGGCAACTATAGACCAATCTGCCTATTGTCTGTCATATACAAGCTGTTCACTCAAGTCATTCTGAATAGGATTGGCAGAAAACTAGATGAAGGACAACCATGAAAGCAAGCCTGTTTCTAAAAAGGATTCATCAGAATCGACCAGATCTACACGATATCTAAGTTCATTGAGGTTTCTCGGTAATTCAATATGCCACTCTGTCTAATGTTCATTGATTTAAAGAATGCCTTTGATACTGTTGAGACTGAAGCAGTCACCGATGTCCTAGCCAAACAAGGCATTCAAACTCAATACATCAGGATCCTTTGTGAGCTTATTGCAGAGTCACTACCAGGATCACACCATTCTACAGGGAGTGATCATTGATGTCAAGAGAGGGGTTCGGCAGGGTGATACCATTTCACCGAAACTCTTTCAGTGCCACCTTCGAGAACATCATGTGATGACTGAAATGTGAAGGAATGGGAGTGAAGATAGACAGTTGGCAAGTACACCATCTCCACTTCACTGATGACATTGTTCTAATAACACCAAACATCAGCCAAGCAGCACAAATGCTGGCCAAGTTCGACCGTAAGTATGGAAATGTCGGACTAGCTGTATATCACAAAGACAATGTTTATGAGAAACAGTCTCATTCCTGACATTCCATTCACTCTCAACAGGAAGAACATCTCCAAATGCAACAGTTATATGTACCTAGGTCAAGAAGTCAACATGACGAATGACCTGGAACCTGAGTTGCGCAGAAGGAAGAGAACAGCTTGAAATGCCTTCAAGAGCATCGAATAAATAGCTAAAAGGGTGAAGAACCTCTGACTTTAGGCACATCTTTTCGATTCTACTGTTCCTCCTGCATTAACATATGCCTCAGAGGCCTGCTCCCTATGAAAACAGGATGAGAATGCTATTTGGGTCTCCCTAAGAGGAATTGAAAAAGCTATTCTTGGAGTATCACGCCTCACTGTAATGAGAGAAAGAATCCGGAGTTCCAACCTCTGTTGCCAGTCAAGAATCAGGGACGCTGTCTCATTTGCCAAGGCATCGAAAATCAGATGGGCTGGACACGTAATGAGATTTGGAGACGACAGGTGGACTAGATCCATTACCAACTGGATTTCACAAGACGTCAAAAGATCGCGTGGCCACCCACCTATGAGATGGTCAGACTTCTTCGTCAAGACCCTGAATGATCAGTTTGAGACTCTTTGTATTCCTAGAACGAGCAGTCGCCATGGGCTACACTAGCACGTGACAGGGATGAATGGAGTCTTTGCTGGTGCCCGCTCGAGCAAGTTGATGAGTAATGGTATGTCAAGTGATCAAGTTATTTTAATTTATAATAACAAATGTATATAGCATTATAAATATAAAAACTATTAATACATAATGCAAGCTTTTGGTTGACTGCATGTTTTAACGATCTGCACGCTGACAAACACGAACCTGCCTGCGTCTCTGGGCAGCACCTATTGGTTCACTCTTTGCCAGTTAGCACCGTTGCTACCCCCGGCACCATGAGGTGGTGAACCATCAAGGGGACAAATGGAGACATAACTGGTGCCTTCTCAAGCAAATTGATGAGCATCAGGATGACAAGTGATATAAGAGGTACAAGGAATTAATAGAGAATACATTATATACACATATTATAACAAAAACAGCAGATATGATATGTACATTTTGAAGTATATATGCAATTGCTGACTTAATTCTGCCTGTTCTTTTTCCTATAATTTTACAAGAATTGTCTGTGGTGTTATTTTTCTTTAAACAGATTCTTTTAGGTTTTGTTGAATCGAAAATGCCATTTTTTTGAATCATATCCAGTGGTCCTCAGGGATTACTCTTAGCTTTGTGCTCAGAACTCACTCTGGGCAGGGCTCAGAACACCATATGGGGTGCTGGGGATGAATTCTAGTTTACTGCATGCAAGGCAAGTGCTCTACCCACTATACTCTTCTCTCTAGCCTAAAAAATGTCTTTAAATATATTTATCTGTTTAGTTTTTAAAATCATTTTGAGATAGAGCATTGCAAAGCTGTTCATGATTTGTTTTCAGTCATACAATGTTGCAACATCCATTCCTCCACTGGTGTAATTTCCCAGCAGCAATGTCCCCTGTTTTCCTTCCACCACCCTAAATCACCCCTACACCAGCCTGCCATTATACCAGGCACCTCTCTTCTCTCTCTCTCTTTCTCTTTATCTTGATCATTTTAGGCATTAGGTTTGCAACATAGATGCTGAAAGGTTATCACATATCTCCCCTTAATTACTTTCAGTTCTTGTCCAGAGTGATAATTTTCAACTACTTTTGTCAAATGGACCCTCCTCTGTCTTAATTACACTCCAACCTCCTCCTATCCCCAGCAATACAACTTCTGGGAATATACCCTGCAGGTCCAAAAACACACAGCTAAAATATCATCTGCACTCTTATGTTCATTGTAGAATATGTCTCCTTTCATAATATTTTATTTCTGTCACACCTCCAAGTTTTGTGTTGACAAGTTAGAGATCCTTCTTAGAACTTTAAATATTTTCATTCATATTTTTCCTTTGACTATTTAACTTTCTTTATTATTTTCTAAAGTTATGTCAACTTACTATCTACTTCTCTTTCAGGGTCTAAAGAACACTAATGACAAGAAAATACCTGAAAGTATCCTATGACCTGCATAGGATGGAGATAGTAGCTACTGTTACTACGAACATTTGATTCTAACTATTCATGAGCTGAGATACATTCTAAAAGTAAATACATGCCATTCCTCCTCCCATATTTGCTGGGATACAGATATGTAAAATATTTCACTAATCACTTTAAATTGGTTACATGTAGCCAAATGTTAATGTGATTCAGTTAATGTTTTATAACTTAGATGTGATATAGAGAGAGGTTTGATCAATACTGAGTTTGCTATTCTATTTGATGAATGTCTAGCTTAATCTACCTTACGGCAAGATGTACAGTTTATTGTGTTACAACTAGTCAATTAAAAGTCCAGTAGCTTTTACTGTACAATATGCTAAAGTGTAGGTAGAATTTTAAAGGTTATCATTTTTATACCAAATGGTATACTATGATAGTGAATAAGAAATAAGTGTTGGTAGTTAATGATTGTATAATAATCCACATGCACAAATGTGGGTGTAAAATTAACCCCTCGACTATATATGTCTACTTATAGTAAAAGAGTCTTGAAGTATTTCCTAGGAATATTTGCATTAACAAACCTTCTAGGGCTTTCTGATGCACACCAGCATTAGAGAACAACTGCTCAGAAAGTAATTTGAAAATCATTTCTCTTAAAGGGTGAATGACAACCAACAGGACATGCATGAAAAGGAAAGTTTGAGTCCCAGATGTTTCTGCTGTCTCCCCCATTGGACTGAGAATTGTCCTGAGGGTGAAGTTCCCACATGAGACTAAAGGCTTTTTTTTTTTTGAAATACAACTAACTTTCCAGAGCTGGGAGGAAATAAAGAAGTTGTGTGATCTTTGAAGGGGGCAGGCCAAGTTCCAATTCTTTTGGTCACACTCAAACACCAACAGCTGCTGCCATGCCTATGGCCCTACTCCACGACTGAGCTGCACAGAGATGCCAAAGTGCTGAAAATTTCAGTTCTTTTTCATTGAGTGCTGAACTGTGAAACACAATGTACCAGCCTTGATGGCATATTTAGGGGCCCCAGATGGATTTAAATTTGGGCATTCTCAATGTTTCCTATTTTGGGTTGGAAACGGACGTGATTTCTATCCCAATGGCTGGTATCTTATGGAATCGTAG
>JAOXYA010135514.1:0-10202 GCA_028565675.1 Sorex palustris | reverse complement strand
CCTTTATCTCAAAGCAGAAGAGCATAAAGTTTTGATAAGAACATCGGATTCCCTGGACAACTACTCTATTATACTATACTGTTCTCATTGATAAATACTGGCACATTCTTTTCTGTTCCAGTACAAGGAGAAGCTGCAGAACCAAGTCCTTCATAGATGCAACCTAATTATTCTAGTTGGTGAACTGAAAACAATGTTACATTCAGTGATTTGAGGCTGAAGTTTGAAGTTGGCCATGGTAAGAAAGCTGCACAGCAACTGTAAATGTAACAAATAAGGAGCTTATATTCCACAGCACAAATTCATGAGAACACTACTAAATTATCCCCAGTTACACAAACATTTGTTTTTGTGGTCTTTATATGTAATTTCTATTGCTTATCCTGTTTTTTTTTTTGTGTGTGTGTGTGTGTAGTCTGCATATGTGTATACTTTCCAAACAACCTTTTCTTAGCATATTAATAATTTTTGAAGACAGGTGTCTTTTTGTGGCTACCTGTTTCTCGCCATTCCCCCACACAATTATGGAGGTGCTGAACCAGTTGATCGTATTCTTCGTCAATGTTGTCAACGATGGCATCTTCCCATGTTGCCATAATAGTGCCAAAGAGCTCCCAGTTAGTGGTCGTTCTCGAAGTTCTCTTCTTAAAATTTGCAGCCCTTTCTCCACAATCTGTGAAAGAATTTTGCATGAAGGATATGTTGATCTGATTCCGTTTGGAATTTTGGGAAAATAACAACATCAGTCAGGCAAAACCTTCGATTGAATATGATGTGGTCAATTTTGTTGTGGAACCATCCACCGGGAGACTCCCATGTCCATGGTTTAAATTTGGCCTTTTGGAATTGTGAGTTACCATGGATGCTCTTGGTCTACATGATGAACTCAGACGGTCTCTCACCCTGTTCGTTCCATTCTAGGACATGGGTCCTGATGTGGAGTTCTTCAGCTGATCTTCTCAGTCCTATCTTGGCATTAAAATCACTGACAATGATCTTGTAGAAGGTGTGGTCTTCTTTGTAGAACTTCTCTCGCTCCATGTAGAACTTCTCAAGTTCTCCTTCATCATAATTGGATGTTGGTGCATAGACAATGAAGATAGAAACTGCTGACAGTGAGCCACATCTATTCAAGTATAATCGTCCAATTCGGGTTGTTAGGCATTCGAATGAATCAATGCTCATAGCCAAGTTCATGTTGACAAGGACACCAACACCACCAACGCCTCTTTTGTTGCATGTTCCAAGGAACAGTTCTTCTACAGTGTCAAAAATGGATGCGATATGATTGATGCCTTCTCATCTTCGTCAGACCAATGATGTCATACTTGATCTTCCATGCTTGCACCATCAGATCCTTGATGGATGCATATGTGCATTGAAAATACAGTCATTTTTGTCCTTCTTCGTTTTGGCAGCCTAGTTTGGCGTTGAGATTTTATCAGCCTCTCCTTCCTCATCCTTCTTAATGTTGCCATATTCGTGGCTCTTTCAGGGTCAGGGGAATGAGACACATTGTGTTTACTGGTTTTGGCATATCAAATATGCTGTGGATAGCTTGCCAGGCTCTGCCTAGTGGGCAGGATATTCTTGGTAGCTTGCCAGGCTCTCTGAGAGGCATAGAGGCTTTTAGGGCGACCTCTAATTGCCCTTTCAGGTGTTCCCATGATTCAAACCATATTTGAACCCTATCAAATATGGTGCATAATCTTGGAAGATGGGTATTAAGTATCTTACGACACTTCACGGCCACGCAGTCCAGAAAGCTTCCTGGAGCATGGCGGCAGCTGGGTAGTGGAAGTAGTGGAGTTAGTGGAGGTCTGCCAATGAGGTATTTATCTGGTACCAGTAGGGTGGGTCTTTGTGTGTAATCCTTAAGTCGCTGGAGATTGGTGGAAGCAGACAGGGCAGGGTAGGGCGGGGCTTCTGAATTTAACCTCTGGGTCACCGGAGATTGGTGGGAGCAGGCAGAGGATCTCTGTTCCAGGTTCCCGTTGAGCCTGGAGTCCAAGGTCACAGAGTTCCACTTACCTGGTTCTGTTGGGCTTCACTGGTGCGTGAGTCTCGGCCCCAATGTCTGGAAGGCGTCCTGAACGTGGCGGCGGCTGGGTAGTGTAGGACTAAACTTTGCATTTTTTCTTTGTATTGACTCAAATTGCATCAAATGAGTTCATAATGTGGGTTATCTTATGCTATTTTAAAGTCTTGATAATACATGTCCCTTTGTGCATAAAATTGGAAAGATAAACCTTGCACCATTTTTACAATTAACTATGAAAGAAGAAGAATAAATGTAACTTGGAAGAAAAATGACTTACAGAGAAAAAAGAAACGTGGAGATATCTCTTCTAGGAGTGAATAGGAATTGAGAGACAAGTATTCCCAGAACTAGCCCAGTCCTGCTTCAATCATGAATGTCAACCATGCACCAGAACTCTAGTCTTCAATGGCTGAGTGAGAGTCTATTACCCATCTCACAGAGGAGCTCACAGAACAGATTCAAAGCATCTAGCCACCTCTTGGGTTCAAGCTTCTACTGATCAATATTCACAGGTCCCTAATGATACATTGCAGCAGTTTCTGCACCTCAAAAGAAACAGTGACCAAAAATGCACAGAGAGAGAGCCCACAGAATAGGAAATAATTTTTACCCAATACCCATCTGATAAGAGATTAATATCCAGGATATACAAGACACTAGTAGAATGGTACAAGAAAAAAACCTCCAACCTCATCAAAATATGAGGATAAGAAATAAGCAGAAGCTTCCTCAAAAAAGAAGTGTAAATGGCCAAAAGGCACATAAAAAATGCTCCATATCGCTAATCATCAGGGAGATGCAAATTAAAACACCAATGAGATAGCATCTCACACCACAGAGACTGGCACACATTCAAAAGAATAAAAGCAACCAATGCTGGCGTGAATGTGGGGAGAAAGGGATGCTCCTTCACTGTTGGTGGGAATGCGGGCTGGTCTAGCCTTTTTGGAAAATAATATGGGCATTCCTTCAAAAACTAGAAGTTGAGCTTCCATATAGCTCTGCAATACTATTTCTGGGAATATATACTGAGGGTGCAAAAAAGCACAGTAGAAATGACATTTGCACCTGTTTGCTCATTGCAACACTGTTCACAATAGCCAGAATCTGGATATAACCTGAGTGTCATAAAACAGAGACTGGTTAAAAAAACTTTGACACATCCATACAATGGAATATGATGCAGATGTTAGGAAAGATAAAGTCATGAAATTGGCTTATAGGTGGATTGTTATGGAGTGTATCATGCTAAATGAAATAGTCAGATATAGAGCCAGACATAGAAGGACTGCACTCATTTGTGAAGTATATAATAAAATAATATGAGACTGACAGCCAAAGACAGTAGACACAAGGGCCAGGAGTATTGCTCCATAGTTGGAAACCTGTCTCATGAGATGGTGGTGGAGGCAGCTGGAATAGAGAAGGGATTACTAACTCAATAATGGTCGGAGAAATTGTTCGGGTTGGGAGATGTGTGCTGAAAGTAGATAAAGCACCTAATGTGATAGCCTCTCAGTATCTATATTGCAAACCATAATGCCCAAAAGTAGAGAGAGAATATGGGAGAAATTGTCTGCCATAGAAATTGTCTGCCATAAATTGTCTGGGAAGGGGAGGGAGGATACTGGGAACATTGGTGGTAGAAAATGTGCACTGGTGGAGAGATGGGTGTTCGATCATTATATGACTGAAAGTCAAACATGAAAGCTTTGTAACTATCTGATGGTGATTCAATAAAAATATGATTCTTCATAACAAAAAAAAAGATACATTGCACACTTTTTCTTTGTATTTGGTGATATTCAGCCCTCAGAATTGTGAGAGAGGGACATGAGGGTCCTGGCCTGAGTTTCATAGAATTTTGACAAGTTTTTGACCTCTTCCTAGGAAAGATTGTCAGAGTCTGTTTACACAAAGAACTCATGCCAAAGAAAGACACAACAGAGTCAACCAGAGATCGTTATTGCCTCTCGGATATGTACATAGCTCCCCATATTAGGCATATGTTTGACATTTAGAGAAATGAAGCTTAAACAAAGTCTGAAGGGGCCAGAGAGATCATACAGTGGGTAGGACACTTGCCTTGCACTCAGCCAGCCCAGGGTTTAATCCCTGACCTGCCATATGATCCCTCGAGAACTGCCAGGAGTAATTCCTTGAGTGCAGAGCCAGGAGTAATTCCTTGAGTGCAGAGCCAGGAGTAACCCTTGAGCATCACCAGGTATGACACAAAACCAAACAAACAAAAAGTCTGAAAGGATCACAGCAAAATCCAAAAGAGTCTTTCATCCAAAGTTCTGAAAAAGTTAAACAATCTAGGGCTAGAGAGATAGTATAGCGGGTTGGTGCTCCCTTTGAACACATCAAACCCAGGTTTGATCCCTGAGCACTATCAGGAGTGATTCCCTGAGCATAATCAGGTATGGCTCCTTTCACCCCCCCCCCAACACTCTGCAGTAGATCTATTTATGTTCACTTTCCTTAAAATTCAGATATTAGACTTAACACTTCCCTCTCCTGTTTGGGCAAGTGCCATGTTGCTGATCCAGATACCTTCCACCCCTCAGATTTTTTGTTTTATTTTGGGGCCACACCTTTATTTTGGTGCCCAGGGGTTATCCCTGACAGAACTTAAAGGACTATCCATGGTGCCAACGATCAAACTAATCAGTCACATGCAAGGCAGGCACCATGCTTCCTGAAATATCCCTCTGGCACCACTTCCCAGATTTTTAACTTGGCTCAGGGTGATCATTACTAAAAGCAGTGGAACCAGCTCCTTTGAACCCAACCCACAGAGTCCAGTTGCAAAGAATGAAACAGACACATTTACTTGTCCAGGTTGCAAACTATCCTTAATAGCCCTGAACAAGGGAATAAGCTGGCCAGTTATTAAACACAAATTTGCTCCTCCACCTAGTTCCCTGACTCCATTGTTACCATTAACAAGCACTTTAAACACAGCTATATTAAAAAGCAAAGGCTGAACTATTTACAAAGATGCAGACATAGGGTGAAAAATGATCAACAAGCCCCTTTAATGAATAGTACTGAGGTCGTGGAACTCTCCTATTCTATTTCCTGGCTGGGAGCACATTTGCAGCCTTCATTGTCTAAACTAAACTAGACTAGTTTTACCCAGGGGACAATCCTGATCTTGAAGTTATTATAAAGAGATAATTTCCCACAAGTGTATACTCTTCCCCAAGAATCCCCTACACTCAGAGGCAGATATTCCTTTTGATCTGTGACCAATATACAATTCCCAATGACCCTGTGCCAGTACTGGCCCATTACTTCCTCATTTTGCTCCCACCATAACAACTCAAGGTAAGAGACTGTGAGGAGGCAAAGTATTTTCTTTGCAGACCAGCACAGGCCCAACATCATTTATACAGTGTGTGCTTGTAGCATGACTGAAATCTGTAAATGACAGGGGACAAAGGTGGGTGCAGGGGGATCCAATGTTTAACATAGTTTGTGAGATCTCAGTAAAACTTGTAAGTTGGGGTAAGTGTGCTACTCTTTAGTCACCTGTAAGACAGGTTAAATGTTGATGAAATAAGAAGAATGCTTGTGTGCTAAAATAGCATGGATGGAGCCAGAGATACATTCAGTGACCTGCCTTGCATGTGAGGCCCTGAGCTCAATCTCCAGCGCAATCAAAACAAAACCCCAAAAAATCATATGGATGGAGATGCCACATAGGCACCCAAATTGTCACATGAAGCTTCAAATACTTATTCCATACCATATGCCAGATAGGCATGTCAAGTTCCAAATATTTATTACATACCATATGACAACTCTAGAATTCAAAAAACCATGTTATAGTAAATATACATGATAAAACTGAAGCACACGGGCAGGCAGATAGGGAAGGTGCTTCTCAAGGCTATCAGGTCTTGGGAATTAAAACCAACTAACTCTAAGACTGCCAAGACCCACTTTGTGGACACAGGAACTAAGACCTTTCTTTACATGGCACCTCTGCAGGCCCAGAGAAGATGGAGAGAAACTCCAGCAAGAACAAAGAACAGAAAAGGAATATCAAAGTAGACCATCAACTTCTCCTGAGTCTTCCCCTTGACAAACACCCTAGCAAAGGATTCTTACCTAGGTAGAAAGCCCCACGTGGGGCAGCTTGGGGAAAACCCAATTTGGAACAAAGTATGCACATGTGCTGCCTTGGTATATGGTGCTGAATACGTGTCACCATGCCTTCCCTCTTGAGATGTGGGCTTTCATACTTTAACACTGGGATGTGTACAAGGGCTCTTCTCCACCTTGGAGAAGCCTACGTTCTCTCCTAAGCACATTTCTCTCTGTGTGTCTCTATGTCACTGTCTCTGTGTCTGTATCTGTGTCTGTGTCTCTGTCTCTCTGTTTCTGTGTCTCTGTGTCTCTTTTTGCCTCTGTGTCTCTGTCTCTCTCTGTTTCTCTCTGTCTCTATCTGTCTCTGTCTCTGTCTCTCACTCTCTCTTTCTTTCCCTACCTCTTTCCCCCAGGAGTTTTAAATAAAACCTGTTTTTACTTTTACTGTTTGTCTCCTCCTGAAATTCTTTTCTGAGAGAAAGGAGATGAACCAGAAAAGCCTGGGTAACATCTAGGACTGACTTTCCTTTCCTGAAAAGAGCAAGGCTCACACTGCAGATTCTTGCCAGTCCTTGAGTGCCCCAGCTGTTTCCAGGTGGCGGAGGTAGATGAAGAAGAAAGGGCAGATACCTTTCTTGAGGCTGTCTTCTCTCTTTCCCCCACTTCACATAAGTCACCTGGGTCCCCTCCAACCAGCATCCTAACTAAATATGAACTAAAATACATGATACACTAAATATGCTTTATGTATTTGCATATTTGGCCACAGTTAAACTGGCCACAGTTCAGAAAATGTACCCAGGATTTACTTAGCCAGGTTTATTAGGACATACAGGTGCAGAAATGACTGTCATGAAGAAAGACATTTTTATACTGCTAGATCCCTAGAAATAGGAGCTACATACACTACATCATGCATGACCATGTGGGGAAGAACCAGGGAAGGTCAGGAGGCAGCATGCTGAGAGGAAACCAGAACAAGACTCTTTACTGTGTTTTTTCCTGGAAGAAACAAGAAGACAGAATAAGCAAGCTGAGAAGACAAAGATGGATAATTAAAATGATTCAAATATCACGCCCTGGGTTTATCAAGTTGGTCTTTGGTTTTCATTCATGGGCCTGAGGTGGTTTGCAAGTGGGGAATTAGTGTCTTGGATCAAAGAGCCTGATAAGAGCTGACAGAAAGTGGGTGGCAGTGGTGTAATGGATTCCAGATATGCTGACAAACAAGTTGTTGCCTCTATCTAGGAATTAAAAACCCCAAGAGAGGTAATCTCTCTCCAGTCTGCAAAGCCAGAGATGCCAGAGCATTGTAAAATATAAAACAAAAAATGTGGTTTTTTTAAACTTTTTGGGTCACACCCAGCAATGCACAGGCTACTCCTGGCTCTGCACTCAGGAATTACTCCTGGTAGTGTTTGGGGGGACCATATGAGATGCTGGGAATTGAACCCGGGTTGGCCATGTGCAAGGCAAACTCTCTACCCACTGTGCTATTGCTCCAGCCCCTAGAAAATAAAAATGTTTTTAAGCCATTCATTAGTGACACCATCCTGACTCCGGTCAGCCAGGTAAATGCTCCAGCTACACAATAGGCTAATTAATGAGTCAGGAAAATTCATCTCCTATCTGTCTTTGAAAAGAGTGAACCTCAGACATCAAACTAAAGTCTGTTGAGCTGCCTTGAGGGTCCACAGCTCTGGTCCTCCCTCCTATCCCCATCCTCAGGACAGCTGATGAAGCTGAATGAGAGAGATCATGGGATTCTTCATAAAGTTTATGAGACAAGTTTCAGAGCCCTTCACTTGTCAGGGACACTAGTGGTCCAGGTGGAGACATAAAACCCAGTTTGTGCTCCTGAACTAAGTTAACTTGTCCTTTTATGAGCTCCCCATCTCATTCTCTTGCTTTGGCCATTCATTTTCAAATGACTATGTAAATCACATCATTTGGCCTTCTTAGTTTGGTCTGTGAGATTTGTCCCTTGACCAGGCTTTATGATATACATAATATACATGTGTATCTTTGTTTTATCAAAGACCAATTATTAGAATGTCCCAAACCCTGACTTCTCCCAGCATACATGAGATGATGTGAAGGTATAGAGAAGGTTCCGCAAAGCTTTTTTACCACACTTTTCAGCTCACACTTTGTGCCCTGAGAGACTGAGGAGAAATAATCCAAATAAGGCAGCAATATATGTAAATTATATTTATACACATATGTATACATATCGTTGGAGCAATAGCACATTGGGTAGGGTGTTTGCTTTGCACATGGCCGACCTGGGTTTGTTCTTCTGTTCCTCTTGGAGAGCCCGGCAAGTTACGGAGCATATCCCACCTGCACGGCAGAGCCTGGCAAGCTCCCTGTGGCGTATTCAATATGCCAAAAACAGTAACAACAAGTCTCACAATGGAGACTTTACTGGTGCCCACTGGAGCAAATGGATGATCAATGGGAGGACAGTGCTAAAGTGCTACAGAATTTATAGAGCAGCTCATTTATGTCAAAACCACTTTGAATAAAATTCTTTTAATGTATTTTATAAATTAATTTGATAAATAAAATAAAATTCAATAAAATAAAATTGAAAAAAAATAAAATTTAAAATAAAATTCTAATTTTATTTATTAGAAAATCAAATAAATGGGCAGGTGAAGAAAGTCAAATGAGGACCAGGCTGGTTGGTCTTACTTGCAGTTTATTCCAATCACCTCTCCATTCACTCCTGTCTCTCTCCTCTGCTTCCCCCAATGCTACTTCATTCTCTTTCTCTTTCCCCCATCATTCTCCTTCTACCTCTGGAATCTGGATCCATCATCCCTCTCATACAGTCCTGTTAAACCCCAAAACCATGAGGGGTTGGGGCGTGCACATAGGTATGGTCACAATCAATAGAGGTAAAGTTCTTTCCCTCAGGGGATACTTCTAGAACAGATACTCTCTCAGCAAGATGGCCCACCCAAGAGTGGAATCCCGTGGGTGTGTTTCTCCTCTCCTTGTCCAACAAAAGCATTCATAATATTAACCATTTTGTATGGACACAGTAAGAAACACATTAAGCTTATAGAATTGCTTTCCTGGGGTCATCTCTATCTCAGACTACAATGCTCAGACCAGATTAGTCTTTCCTATCCCTGGCAGGGTCCTAGTCTTGTCATCACTTTTGGATCATGACAGCATTTGTCCACGATGAAGCTCTTAACTTATAGTGGCGATTTGACCTGGCCCATTTTGATGCCAGGTTAGTTCACAGCTTACCCTGGGTCTATTCAGTCCCTCGTCGGGATCCTGCTTCTGGGGTGCTAGGAACTAAGGCAACTGAGGCTTAAGTCGAGAAAGCAGATGCCTTGGAGTCAGTAATACTCAAAACCAATTAAATCCCAAGTTACAAAAGCATAATATTAACTGTCTTCCTGTATCTATACAAAAAGGACACTGCTTTAAAGTAAACTATTCAAGGGCCTGGAGTGATAGTGCAGTGGGTAGGGCATTTGCCTTGCTCGCGTCCGACCCAAGTTAGATTCCCAGCATCCCATACAGTCCCCCGAGCACTGCCAGGAGTAATTCCTAAGTGCATGAGCCAGGAGTAACCTATGTGCATCACTGGGTGTGACCTAAAAAGCAAAAAAAAATAATAAAAAAAATTTTTAAAAAGTAAAATATTCAAAAGACAGAAGGACTGGAGGGAGAGAATATTTCACTCATACATATAAAATCATAAAAAAAAACATAGATTTCTGAGGAATCTGACCTTACAAGTTAACAGAGTCTGATTAGGGGAAAAAGCTGATTGGTTGAGAAGGAGAGCATAGGGAAGAGTTTACAGATAAACAAAGGAATGGGAGTGACTCTGGAGCACTTTGCTGGGTGTAAATTGATAAACCTAAGCTCCTTGTGGCAAGGGAGAAAGGACAAATCAATTGTTGTCCTACACTACCTTCTTTGCCCACTCATCTGTTCTTGGGAACGTAGGTTGTTTCCAGGTCTTGGCTATATTCATAACACATCAATGAATAAGGAAAGACAAATGCCTTTTCAAATGAACATTTGGGTCTCT
>JAOXYA010135506.1:0-10202 GCA_028565675.1 Sorex palustris | reverse complement strand
CTTTTGGGGACTGAGACATAGTACAGTGGGTAATGTCGTTAGCTGCCTTACACTCAGCAAACCCAGGTTAGATCCCCAGTACAAATCAAGGCTGATTTGTCTGAATTGATAGAGATCTAGCTTTCTTTTGATCAGTGTTAACATGCTAAATCTTTCGCATCCTATTTTATGGTTCCTCAATCACCGTCAGGAGGATAGAGCCAAAAATAAGCCCTAAGCATCTCTATCGCCTCTCAAAAAATTTACTGACCTGATTATTAACAGGAGTGTCAAAATGTAACTGGAAAAGAACAGACTTTTTCGTTCTTGGTGGTGATGGTGGTGGGGGCTTGTGGGGAACTGGCTGCTCCTGACGGCACTCAGGGCTTACCCCTGGTTCTGTACTAATGAAGCAAGTAATTGTCCCCCTTCTCCTCCGCTCTCCAGATGCAAAACTGCTAACAAACACGCCATCGAGTTCCAAACTCCAGACTTCATGACGTGACGATTCCAGAATATGGTTCTCTGAGCACAGAGCCAGGAATAGGCCCTGAGCACCAAGGAGAGAGCCCAAGATCACTCTCCCATGAACTCAATTTTAAGAAAGTAGGGGACAGGGAGTTAACTCAAAGGACACTGCGCATACTTTGCATTCGCAAGATTGGAGCTTGAACCTCTCCACTTGAGAAGACAGAACACCCTCATGGTCCCCAAACCAAACTAATTAATTAAAATAAATCAGTGACTGGTCAAGAGGACTGACCATATTTATCATATTCCATTTTATTTCCAAACTTTTAACAGATTTTTTAAAAATTCTTTGCTTATGTATTGGGTTTGGGGCCACACCTGGCAGTGCTCTGCTTGAGAAACTATATATATATATATACTGTGGGGATTGACTGAACTGGAGTTAGCTGCCGGCAAGGAAAGCACCTAAACCTCCTATATGATCTTCCCAGTCCCTTAAATGATGGTCTTTTTAAAAACAAATGTTGCTCAAAAACTGGATAGTCACATGCAAAAACAAGCTGGATCTTTACTTACTGCCATATTCAAATTTTTAATTGAAAATGGAGCAAACCTCTCAGGAAAAAAAACTCAATGTGCAAGAGGAGAGAAGCTTCATGACAACAGATTTGGTGTGATTCTTTGATATATCTAAAAAGCATATGCAACAAAAGAGAAAAAAAATAAATTAAAACACTGGTTCTGACCCTCATTTGGTTTAGAGTAGTGGCTTTCACCTGCCAGACCATAGGCCAGACCTGGTCTGCAGGTATTAAAAAACGAAAAGCCACTGAATTAAATGACATCAACCTTAAATCTGCGTGCACCAATGAATATACTCATTAGCCTAAAATGACACCCAAAGGGATGGAAGAAAACATTTGCAACTCTTATAACTGATTATACATTAATATTTAGAACATAAGGAATTCCTATAACTTCAACAAAAGAAGCAACAAAATTAAAACACAGATCAAGGTCATGATGAGACATTTCTCCAAAGATATACAAATTTTTCAACAGACATAAAATAAGGCTCAATAGCTACTGCTGATCATTACTGCTGATCAATGCAAGTAAAAAAACCAGTTAACTCACCACACTCATTAGCATGGTTACCCTTTGTGGGGTTGAAAAATGGTGCAGAAACAATGGCAAACAGTGTGGTAGGTCCTAAAAAACATTAAAAATAGAATTGCCAGATTATGCAACCCTTCCAGTAAATCACAAGGAAATTGAAAGCAGGAACTCTAACAAATTCTATAGTATTTGCCTTCATAGCATCACTGTTCAAAACAGGACAAAAGTGGAAGTACCCATAAACAGATCAATGGTGTATATCACATACAATGTAGGCATGTGATAGGCTGAAAGCAGGAAGAAATTCTGACACATGCTACAACATGAACTCTGAGTACATGAAATAAAATAACCCCATTCCCAAATGGCAAACACTTTATGATGCCACTTATATGAAGAATACTAGGCACAGTAATGTCAAATTTATACACAGAAGGCCCAGGATAGACTGGAGCAGATGCTTTATCCCTAGTACCACACAGTGTTCCACGCACACTGGAAGGAACCCTGGGCAGTGGAGCAGAAATAACCATGGGTATCACTGCATGTAATGCCCCCCCCCCCATTAAAAACTTATAGACAGAAAATAGAAAGGTGGTTGCTAGGGAGGGTAAGGGGGCGGGGGGGAACAGTGAGTTAAATGTTTAAGGGGCAGTTTCAGAGTATGTATGGGAATTCTGGAGTTGGATAGTGGGAACATTTCACAAAAGCCCTTAAGTACTTAGTGCCACTGAACTTAATACCATTTAAACTTAATACTCTTACAAAGTTTAAACAGCAAATGTTCTGTGTATTTTACCACATTAAAAAATATCCTAACCATATTCCCTTAAAAAAAAATTAGGGCTGGAGTAATAGCACAGCGGGTAGGGCGTTTGCTTTGCACGCAGCCAACCCGGGTCCAATTCCCAGCATCCCATATGGCCCCCTGAGCACCGCCAGGGGAATTCCTGAGTGCAGAGCCAGGAGTAACCCCTGTGCATCGCCAGGTGGACCCAAAAAGAAAAAAAAAGCCAGCAAAGGTCAGAGAGCAACAGCTAGTGAAGAGTAAGCCACACCTGGTTTCTTAGGATACTGTTTCAAACAGCAGAAGTGACCAAGTCAAGGTGAGGACTGAGTGCTGACCACTGGAGGTCACTGGAGGCTTGATGAGCTCATTCAGCAGAGTTATGCAGGAACAAAAAGGCTGTTGGCTTCAGAAAATACTGGGAGGTGAGAAATTGGAACAGGGAAAAAAAATTGGGGTCCCTTTGGGTAGATGCCAAGAAGTACAATTGATGATCAATTCCTAGGTTTCTGAGAAGGATCCATATTCTTTCAAAAGAAGGTTTGTTTCACCAGCTGTGAATGAAAGTCCCTCAAATTTCTTTTATTTTAAATTTCTTGGATCAACAACCCAAAACTCAGTGCTAGTATCACTTAAAATTGGTTTAAAAATGCTTATAATGGAAAAAAAATCCTTTAGAAAGTAGAAAAATGTACCATGGCAGACACTAAGCTCTTTCTCACACGAATTTAAAATTCTGCCTTGGGTTTAAAGAATATACAATTTATTCCATAAAAATAACAATGCAAAACATAATCTGCAGCAGTTGAAATTAATCACATATGCCTATTTATTTTTATTTTATTGTTTTTTTTAGGTGATACCTTATCCTCATACATGCAAGTGCTCTACTGTTGCACCCTGCACCCCTAACCCAGTTTTCTGAATCCACTCACAAGGTTGAACGATCATCACCACAATCTGATTCCAGAACATTTTCCTCGCCCTGTATGTTCATTCCCCCCCAGTCCTGCCAACCTGTAGCAACCACTAGTCTATTCTCACTTTATGGGTTTGACTGTTCTAGACATCTGTGAAAGTGGAATAAACAACATGTGACCTCTTGTGTCTGACTTTACTTTTCTTTTTTTGGGGGGGGGGTCACACCAGGGATACTCAGGGGTTACTCTTGGCTCTGCGCTCAGGAATTACTCCTGGCTGTGCTTGCAGGACATCTGGGATGCCGGGGATTGAAGCTGGGTCGGCCGCGTGCAAGGCAAACACCCTACCCACTGTACTACTGCTCCAGCCCATGTATGACTTTTTTTTAATTGCTTTTTGGGTCACACCCAGCGATGCACGGGGGTCACTCCTGACTCTGCACTCAGGAATTATCCCTGGCGGTGCTCAGGGGACCATATGGGATGCTGGGAATCGAACCTGGGTCAGCTGCGTGCGAGGCAAACGCCCTATCCGCTGGCTGCATCAGCTTTATCTGAACAATTTCAAACACTTCACATTAAAAACAAATTTTCTACAGAATGGGGAGGTAGTACAGCAGGTAAGGTTGCCGTGGGTTCGATCCCCAGCACTCCGTATGGTCCAGAGCCCACCAGGAGTGATCCTGGGGCAGAGCCAGGGAGTAAGTCCACCAGGAGGTATGCCCACCGCTCCCCTTCCCCCATAGGAAGCAAAAGAAAATAAGGAGTATCTGTGAAGTGCTTCTACATGTTACTTTATTTAAGAACATCAGTGATATTTTCCAAAGTAATGAGGATTTGCCTTACATTTGAGATAGAAATTCTTGCTTGCTTTTGCTTGGAGCATAATTCTGCTTTTAACATGTTCTTCTAAGTTGGTAATATTGTTTTTGGAGACAACACTTTTTTCAAGATCCGAAGGGATTTCTATTAGGCCCTCCGGCCATGCAGCAAAGATGATTGGACTGCAGAGGAATTAGTGCGATTTGTCTACTGTGAGTTCAGATTGTAAGGAGACCTTTTGTTTAGCAGCCTTACAGCAACACCAACTTCAGGGATGTGCTCCTTTTATTTTTAAATCTTTCATCAGCTTTGAATAAGTAAACCTGGCAATTTTCAACCTCTACTGCTACTGCAATTCAATTTTCTAATGGCTGTGACAGTGGATTGGGTTAGCCTAAGTGTTCCCATTACAGATTGCTTATTTGTGAAAGTATCAGTTTGGTTTCTTTACAGTGTTTTGTTGTACTTTTCTCCCCTCCTTGGTGTATATGTGTACAGTTGGAGGATAAGCCGGATGGAGAATTGGTGGTAAAATTCTTGGTTTAGATTGTGAAAAAGTGGTAGCACCTGGAGCTTAGATTTTTCCCAGTCACAAGTAAGCCAGGATTGGAAACACATTTTCATGGAAATCTAAATTTAGTGCTATTGCCACTACCTGTATTGCCTTTTTTTTTAATATGAAAATTATTCCAGATCTATAAAATCCAGTGTTGTCATTTAAACTTTTAAAAAATTGTTGGCTTTTGAAATAAAATTCTAATAAGATGATTTATTCAGGAAATCGAGACAGAAATCTGTAAAGTAAAAGGATGAGAAATTTGACACCCAAAACTGTGGTATGGTTGAGGCCAGAATGAAGTGTGCTAGAATACTTTTTTTTTTTAATGGGAGAGGCAAACCCTACCCGCTGGCTTTATCAGCTTTATCTGAACAATTTCAAACACTTCACATTAAAAACAAATTTTCTACAGAATTGGGAGGGAGTACAGCAGGTAAGGTTGGCGTGGGTTCGATCCTAGAAGCTTGCTAGAATATTTTTTTTAAATTATTGGGCAGTGCAGAGAATCAAATGCAAGGCAGGCATCACACATACAAGGCAAATGCTTCCACCTCTGAGCTACATCCCTGACCTAAGAGTTGTTGACCTGAAAAGTATAAGTTACCTTTCCGGCAGGGGGTGGTGTGGTGTGTTGAATGTTACCTGGCGATTGCTAATGCTGCAGAAAAGGGCAGATGGCTCTGGCTGTAGGGCAGCCTCAAAGAAACAGAAGATACAAAATTGTAAATAATAGGATGCAACAAATTGCATTTTTGTTAAGTGTTACTGTGTCCAACCTAATAGGTTGGTTTAGTTAAGTAGGTTAGGTGATACTCTTTCTATGCAGAACACCCTTACTCTTGGTATCACCAATCAGTAGGCCTCAAATGCTTCCTAAATATAATTGCTTGTCTGATATCTTGCACCTCTTTGCAGATATTTGCCTGCCTACCAAGATAAATGATCTCTTATAGGATGTTGATACGAAAGTTAAAAATTAAAGAATTTAAAAACCAAATTGAACTTTTCCCAGGAATCCAAAATTTGGGGCAGATTCAGCTTGAAAATGCCAGGAGGGGCTGGAGCAAGAGTACAACGGGTAGGGCGTTTGCCTTGCCCGCAGTGGACCTGAGTTCGATTCCCAGCATCTTATATTGTCCTCTGAACACCACCACCAGGGGTAATTCCTGAGTGCAGAGCCAGGAGCACCTCTGTGCATTGCCAGGTGTGACCGAAGAAGCAAAAAAAAAAAAAAAAAAAGAAGAAAGGAAAGAAAAGAAAAATGCCGGGAAATTGAAAGAAGTGAGTGTCATTACAATTACAGGAAATGGTGATGGTAACGTAGTGATGATAATTTATTGAGCAATTGCTGCTGTAAAGAGATTCGACTCAATACTTTGTAGATGTTTTGCTCTGTTTTTTTTTTTTTTTCCTTTTGGTCAACAAGCTTTCGTGTGTATCTGCCAGGTTCTATCTGGGCACGCAGGGGTGAGTAAATAGTGCCTTTGAGTGGACAGAGCTCAAGGACATGAGCAAGTGAGTACCCTCAAGGAAATGTTTCAAGCACTGTGGAAGATGAGAGGAGAGTCCAACCTACCAGTGGAAGAGAGGAAGTTGGTGGGTTTTAGGGACAAAATTTTGGAGGGATTGAAAACAGGGATCAGTCTTAAAAAAATGTCCAAGTTCAAGGAAGAGGAGAGTTTGGAATCACAAGGGAAGAAGCTGAAGGGAAACTTTTAGAGGAGAGGATGTGTATGACTCTGCAAGCAATTTGGGGTTGTTGAAATTGAGATGTGACAAAGAGAGTTTTGAGAGGCCTTATCAATTATTTAACTTGATCTTATTCTGCAGGAGATGAATGATCAGAGGATTTTAAATAGGAAGTGATTTGCTCATATTTTCATTTTTGTCAAATTACACAACTAAATGGAGAATGGATTTAATGGGTACAGACTTGGAAATAGCAAACTCATTTAGAAGGCTATTGCGGCAGAGAGCTTGAGAAATAAGGTCAGTGCTTTGGGTTGCGAAGAACAGACACTTGTGACATGTTTTAAAGTAGCACTGACGAATGGAGAGAGAAATCGAGGACAGTGCTTCAGTTTCTCTGACTCTTGGATTTTTTTGCAACGAATCATATATCAAATAATCATTACCGGGGTGTATTTTTTTATGTATATATTTAGAGTTAAGTAAACGTGGCAATCATAGCCATATGACCGTTCTTCATGAAAACCAGGGAAAGCCAAAGAAATCCTTAAGAGCAAAGTAACTGATGACTCCCTGCATCTGGATTTCATGACTTTTCATTTTGTTCTGCTGTTTTACCAGTAGAATAACAACAACAACAACAAACCTCAGTGACTTGCCGCTAGTTTTCCCTCTTCTCTCCCTTCTCTTTCTTCACTCCTCTCACTTGCCTGTTTCTATTTCAAATTCCTAAAAGATTTACCAGATAGGCCTCACTAATTGCCATGGTGCTTAGATTTGCTTTGTTTGTTTTGTCTGCTGTGGTGTGAATTGGTCGCCTTCCTAGGATGTCTGCTGACCTGTGTGAGCAGCTGTAGGGTGTTGGAGGCTAGCTGTGGTAGACTTGATGTCTTTTTCTGGGCCCCACTCTTTCAACGGGAGAGTATATAATGTCTCCTAGGAAGTGCCATGTCACTTCAGTTACCTGACTTGGGGGCAAGCTCTAGGTCTTGGGAGTCTCCTGTTGGGTTTGTTGAAATTCAGAAAAAAATGGAACCATTGTTAATTTGTACCCACATTAAAAGACTGGAGAGAGTCCCTGTAGGTAACTGGATAAGGGAGACGATGGTGTTACAGAAGCTGAGGAGAGGAGATGAGAAATGAGGAAGTAGCCTTTCAGATGCAACAGCTAGGCCTGGTGAGGTAGGCACACAACGATTTCCACTGGGTTTGGAAATTAGATCTCTATGGCCTTAGGGAAATCAGTTTTAACTGAGTAATGGGAGCAAAAAGCTGAATAAATAGAAGACACAAAAACATAAAGAATAGTGAATATCAATGACCCATGAGGAGTATTTGAAAAAAAAGAGGTAAAGATTCCCTCAAAGAGGAAGAAGGAAGGAGGTTAAGGAAGGGATTGCTTATTTTATTATTATTTTTTCTTTTTGGGTCACACCCGGTGATGCTCGGGGGTTACTCCTGGCTTTGCTCTCAGGAATCACTTCTGGCAGTGCTCGGGGGACCATATGGGATGCTGGGAATCGACCCGGGTTTGGCTGCATGCAAGGCAAATGCCCTACCCGCTGTGCTATCGCTCCAGCCTGGGATTGTTTATTTTAAGGGCTGATGATGGGGTTACATTTTCCCCAGAGATCAGCTTCTAATGTTAATGTATGAGATGAAAATCACATTGTCAGAATTACCCTTAAAAAGTCATTTGTAAGGTACTGTGGTTAGAGATCTTTGTATTATTTATAAGTAAGTCTCTCTTTAATTTTATGGGTGGGTAAAATGATACAAATTAGGTGAGAGTGTGGAGATACTCCAAGGTATGTCATCCTAATAAACGTCTACAAATTGAATATTTTTTTTTTAAAAAGAGTAAAAATACCAGTTTTTATTACTTTCAAGTCACAGAGAAGTTCATTATACTCATCGCCAACCCCGGGACATTATTGATAGTTCCAGCTTAGAGGCATAGAATTTTAGGACATGCATTTTTGGGATACAGACTGTTGAACAAAGGAGAATCAAGAGGGGAAGGATGAAAATGCCTCTTGAGGCCGAGTGTTCAAAGGAGACAGGAATGTGGTTGAGGAACAGAGATGGTGTAGAGTTGAAGGGAGGGGAGTACATGCTATTCCTGTGAATAATGGGAGGGGTGAAGGCAGGTATGGACACAGACCAGTTTGTAATGGGAGCGTGGAGAGCAGAACATGACCGTGTGCGGTGTGGTAGAGCATAAAGGTGGAATTGCAGTCCCCGTAGTTTGCTTGCATTAAGGAGTTTAGGCGTGCACCTCGACCTCTGAGTGAATCATGAAATGTGACATGATTGTTGATAGCAGTGGGAGACCTCTGCTGACATCATCAGTTCATCCTGGTAGCAAGTTGCAAGAATGGTTGGAGGAGATTCAGCAGAGACCAGCTGCCTAGAACAGGAAGTAAGGTGGGTTGACTGTGCTTTAGGCGTTTGGGTATGACGGAAGAAAGGCTGATGAGGGAAACCAGATTTTTTTTTTTTGAAGTGCTTTTAAATGCTTACCTAATGTGAGCCAATTTGAAAGGGGAAAAAAAAGGGAAAACTTGTCAGAATCAATTGAGGTGGCTAGCATTCTTTTGATGTTGAAGAGGAAGTATAGAAGTGAAGTTTCAGAAAGGGGAGAAGGATAGAAGAGGTGCTTCCAGGTCTGTATAATGTCAAAAATAGGTTGTTAGGAAGAAGGAGACACATGAACAAAAGAAGGGAGATGGAACCCCACTGGCAAGACTATGCAGTTTCTCAGGTCTTGGGCCTCTGGGAATCACTGGAAGGAGCCTGCAGAACCCAAGAAAAAGTCCAATTCTTACCTGCCTGAGCGACTTTCCCTGGTAATCATGGAGTCTGCATGTGACTGTCTCAGAGATGTGTTTCTGGACTTCTGGTTTCCTCTGGGTGACCCTAGTGCATGGATTTAGTCAGTGTCACGCATTCCCTGTGTTTGGGAGGTGAGAGTATTCTCCTGTGGTATGCATTTCTAAGTGATCCCTAGTATTCTCCTGGTGACCCTTTAAACCACATGGGCATTTACTGAATTCCTCTCATGAAGTAAATTCCTAAAACAATCAGAAAACAAACAAACAAACAAGCAAACAAAAACAAGAGTTGCTTGGAAACCCTCTTTTCTGCAAAATTGAACATAAAAGATAACAGAATTTGGGGGAAAATAGAGCTGCCATAGGCTGCTTAAAAGCTATGGAGCGCTGATCAGAACACTGCAGAAATAACCGTCCCTAATGACTAGAAGCTCAGATATCTCCCACTGGTGTCGCAGCCATAAACTAGACCTTCTCCATAGTCTTAAATCCTGGGGTTAGGTTTTCCTTAGAGGTGTAAGTGCCTGACAGCTGTTTATTCAAAATTAAAAAATCCCACTCAGGATAGAGCCCTTTGACCTCTTTCACATATCGTTGGAATGAATCCAAAGAGAAGCCGATCGTGCCAGTTGCTGGTGAGGATGGCGAGCAGCGGTGTGTGAGCATTCTCTTACACTGCTGGTGGCAGTGCAAAACGATACAGCTACTTTGGAAGATGGCCTGGCAGTTTTGAGCAAAGCTAAACATAGCTCCTAAGTAGTTACACAACTGACTTGAAGTCCATGCCCGCACAAAAGCCTGCATGTGAATGTTGATAGAAACTTTTCTTATAATCACCAGAGACTGTATGTAGCACTGCACTGTCCTCCCGTTGTTCATCGATTTGCTCAAGCAGGCCCAGTAATGTCTCCATCTTGAGACTTGTTGTTACTGTGTTTGGCATATTGAATATGTCACAGGGAGCTTGCCAGGCTTTGGTTACTCAAATACATGAAATGTTTTATATAAAAGCCCTCACACAG
>JAOXYA010135497.1:0-10202 GCA_028565675.1 Sorex palustris | reverse complement strand
TGAGCACCGCCAGGAGCAATTCCTGAGTGCATGAGCCAGGAGTAACCCCTGAGCATTGCCGGGTGTGACCCAAAAAGAAAAAAAAAGAAATAAATAATAGATCATTTAAATTTATGTAATTTCCCCCCCTATTTTATAATCTAGAAGTTAAAATAGCAATTGATAACATTCAACTAGCCTTCCAAGTATCTTACTTCATGGCAAATTGTACAGACTTTCCGTAAGCTTATTCTAGAATCATCATCTGTGTCATCATGGTCTAGGGACGGAAAGAAAGCCTTATCCTGATTTGCATTTGACATGAATTTGGGGGTAGGGGGAGCTGTTGTTGTTTTTCTAGAAGATCTATGAAAATCTACCAAACACTGACCTTTACTTAGAAGACAGTGTGATGATCAAGCAGAACTTCCTGCCGGTAACCATGGCTGGCAGAGAGGGTGGGCATTATAAGAAAGAAGGGAGGAACGAGGACCACAAAGGAAATAAATAGCAAGGAGTAAATTTACTGAGAAACGGATGCGAACAGAACAAGAGCAGACTGCCCTCTCTTCTTGGGTGTGCTGAAGGATTGTATTTGCTTGGCGTGAAGAATAGGAGGAAGGAGTGTACTGTGTAGGGTGGGGGGGGGGCGGGGAGGAATTAGGTTGCTGAGTTAGCTCCTGGAGAAGAGGAAGAGTTACTTTCCCATCTTAGGGGCAGGAATCTGGAGGGAATGAGGGCAGGTGTGTGGGCCCAGGAGTGTGTGTTGGTGGGATTTGAACATCTGTCTGCTATGTGGGGCCAGGGACCGCTGGGAAGAGGTTCTGTGCCTACCCTGCTTTGATTTTTGCCAGTTGGGCTTGCTTATGGCTTTCTCCTGTGCCTCTTCTCCTTCTCCTCTTTATGAAGTGAGATATTCCTGCTACCCACGGCACCACCAGATCTTTGGAACCAAGCTGGAGATACTTTGAGACATGTCTCATCCCCCAGGCTGCATTGAGAAGAAAGCAGGAAGGCTCCAGTTGATTTGACTTTTATTAGTTGTTGCAGAAACAAGACTTTCCCCTGAGGCTTCTCAGCTTCCTCTAGGGTTGGAGAAATAGGACAGTGGGTAACAAGGTTGCCTTGAATGTGGCCATCCTGCGTTTGGTCCCCTGAGTACTGTCAACAGTGACCCCTGAGCACGGCCAGGTTGATTGAACACCCTCCCTGCCCCCTCTATGCCTCCAATGCTGTCATCTGGGTCTGATTGTGTTAGTAAAATTAATGAAAGCATACTTTTAATCATAAGCATACCTTTTAATTTTAATTTTTCTTTAAGACCATGGCTTAATATACATGACTGAACATTAAGGCTTATTTTCAGGACAAGTTCTCTCAGTTTTTTTGAAGGGTGATATGAGTAGGACATTTGAGCTTTTTTTTTTTTTTAACTTGAGCTGGAGCAATAGCACAGCAGGTAGGGCGCTTGCCTTGCACGTGGCCGACCCGGGTTGATTCCTCTGTCCCTCTCGAAGTGCCCAGCAAGCTACGGAGAATCTCCCACCCACACAGCAGAGCATGGCAAGGTCCTTATGGTGTATTCATTATGCCAAAAACAGTAACAACGTGTCTCACAATGCAGATGTTACTGGTGCCTGCTCGAGCAAACTAATGAACAACAGGACGACAGTGCTACAGTGCTAATGTAATCAGGATCCGTGCTGAAAGATTACAGTTGCTTGGAGTGACATCTAATTTAATGATGGTTGTACAATATATCTGCTCTAGCAAAATTGCTATTTCTCTGTCAGGTCAGCAAAACTTCATTTTTTGTTTTTGCTTAAAATGAGTTGGGGTTTTTTCTTTCCATTTCTAGTTTAGGAAGATTTGAAACAGTTGGGATAAACATGAATAAAGAATGAACAATCAAAAGGAAGGCTTGAAACAGAGTAGGACATCTTCCAAAAATATCATTTTAACCAACTTGCAGTGTAAGTGATGTATTCAAATCCTTGGTAGTGGTATCACTGTATAAAGGAGTGGTGCTGTGGTGATATAGATGTGGTATAATCTCACATATCTACATCCACGCATGAAGTCTTAGTGGAATGCCAAGCAGTTGTTACAAAAGATGAGACCTCACCTTCTGCAGTAACAGGGGTTGAAGTAGATGGGATATTGCCAAGTGGAAGAAGAAAATAAAATACAAATACCAGACAATTCCTATCTTATATGAAATATGGGTACCTGAAGCAAATGCACTAACAAGTAGCAACAAAAATAGCAGTTCCCATGAAAAATATCGGTTGATTACTGGAGGAGATGGGGAAGAGGGTGGTGGAGGAACGGGTCAGTCTGATCATGGGAATTGAATTAAGCCTGGGTGGTGGGGAGACGTGTGCACAGGTAGAGCCTGAGCCAGACCTCAAAGAACTAGAATATTGGAAAATCGTGGGAAACCAATCCAATTTGAATTAAGGCAAGTGGTCCTCTTCAAGTCCCCATGTCATTGCCAATGTCTGCATCCTAGGTGGCTTTCATGTAACAAACCCTGTGTGTTCATTCCAGGCAACATTTTCCTGTAGCTGTGATGATCAGTACGTGGGTCCTTTCTGTGAAGAATTTGATGCGTGCCAGGCACACCCCTGTCAGAACAACGCCAGCTGCATGGATGCCAAGGAGAAACAACAGGGAAGCAACTTCACCTGCATCTGCCTTGCAGGTAGAGCTGACAGAGTGATCGTTATTTGTCTTTCTGGACAGTGGGTTGATTAAGGCTGTTTGTAGCGACTTTCTCCAGCCCTTTGGGAAGGTGACTCCATGATCTCCGTGGACTCCTCTAAGTCCCTGCACTATCATCAGGAGTGGGAAATGGTGCTACCCAGGGATGAATTAGTATTGCCCCTGCCTGGGTTTCTGACTTCAGGGTACTTCTGAAGTCTGAGAATTCTACCATTAAGAAATATTTCTTTTTAATTGAATCACAGTGATATATACATTTACACAGTTGTTCATGATTGGATTTCAGCCATATAACGTTCCAACACCTGTCCTTTCACCAGTGGAAATGATCATTTAGGATAGGAAGTGAGTGCTGAAAGCAGGTAAAGGGATATACCTGATAACCTTCATTATATGTATTGTATACCATAAGGCCCAAAAGAGGAGGAGGGAAGGAGAGAGAGAGAGAGAGAGAGATGGAAAGAGAGTGGGACTTGAGTAATCTAGTGCCCTTATAAAGCAACAAGGTCCAGTAGAGAGATTGGATGATCACATATTTTTCTGTGTGTTTTAAGAAATAATTACTTGGGTGCTGGTGGAGGGAGGGGTATCTGATCGTTGTGTGGTCGGGACCCAGGCACGGGGAATTGTGGATCTGCGGCTGTACCTCATGGTGTTTCACTAATAAAAAAAAAGAAATAATTACTGTAGGACCATAGTACAGAGTTTATTGCCTTTAGTATGGCCGATCCTGGTGTGAGCCTTGGTACAACATGGTCCCCCATATGATGCTAGGGGCAGCTCTGGAGGCCCCCAAGTACTACTTGGGTGGTCCAGGTCATCACTGGCACTGTGTTAGGAGACTTACTTCCTGCCCCTTGCCCCACAATAGAGATTACCGTATGAAGATGGCCGTATTGCTTGTTTTCCCTGGTGGAACATAGACATCTTTCCATGTGAGGACATATCAGAGGGTCCATTTCACAGGGAACTGTCAGCTTCACAATCTGTCATGAAAATTCATACCCCTAAGTCAGACTCTGCCCCCAGCCCCCCACTTGGCATCTCTGTTTAGTAGCCCACTGTGGGGTCAGTCATCCCAGGACCCAGGGATGACTCCATCTCCTGCTTCATCTCTGAGCTCGCTGGGTGCCTCCCACTGTCCACCGTCTCCCTCTCCTTCCCCTTCCTCTGATCCCCACCGAGCTGCCACTGGGAGACTGTGCCAGAGGGACACCAGCGTTCTCCCATCCGCCCCCCCACATGCATGTGGACGTAGTGCCCTTTGCCTGGAGACACAACCTCTAATCTCCTCTGCCTCCTCTCTCTCCCTCCCCTTCCCTGCGCTCTGCAGCCCCTGTCTAACTACTGTAGTTCTGTCCGGACCCTTCTGCTGGCCTTCTTTCTCTGTGTCTGGCGATTATGCCCAGGCTTCTGCTCCAGGCCTCCTGCAGTGGCCTCCTTTTCTTTCTTTCTTTCTTTCTTTCTTTCTTTCTTTCTTTCTTTCTTTCTTTCTTCCTTCCTTCCTTTCTTCCTTTCTTTCTTTTTTCTTTTGTTTTGTTTTGTTTTTGTTTGCTTTTCGGGTCACACTCGGGGATGATCAGGGGTTACTCCTGGCTTTGCACTCAGGAATTACTCCTAGTGTTGCTTGGGGACCATATGGGATACTGGGGATCGAACCTGGGTCGGCGGCTTGCAAGGCAAACAACCTCTTCGCTGAACTATTGCTCCGGCCCCTCCCTTGTTTATTGTTGTTCATTTGCTAGAGCTGAGCTCAAAGGATGCCCAACAAATATCAGTTGAAGGAGTGCGTGCTTGTCTCTAAGTCAGATATGGTGCCAGGTGACTGCACGAATCATTCCGACCTTTAAAAAGCAACTCTGGGGTCAGGCAGATGAAGGCCAAGAACACATATCCTGAAAACAAATTTTGGAGTAAGAAAGTTGCTATGTGAGAGTCCAGAGAGATAGTATGATGATTAACGAAAGTGGTTGCCTTGCATGAGGCTGACCCTATTTCTATCCCCAGCACTGCATATGGTCCCCCTATTACCATCAGGAGTGCTCTCTAGGGGTGATAGAGAAGTACAAAGGGCTCAGGAAACAGCAAAGTCCCTTGGAAGACAGATAGAAGCTTAGGCTGAGCCTTGAAAGGTAGGGATAGGGTCTTGCCAGACCAAGAGCAGGAGAGATGGGAGGCCTGGGGAGAGGATAATATGGGAGGGTTCTTGTTACTTTGGGTCATTCAGATTCACTTGGTTTACCTGTACTATAGAGGTTTTCTTTTGGAGGTCCATCCCGATGTTCCTTAAAGGACCCAAGGGGACTGGAGACTTGGAGGTGGCTGGAAACAGGTTGGGCCAATGAGACTGAGGAGTAAGTGTAAAAGAGGAGTGAACAGACACTTCAGAAAAGAAGGGATGGCAGTGCAAATAAACACCTGGCAAGATGCTGGGGAAAGCAAATTAAAATGAATGGGAGATCACCATGTGTCCACTGGGACATGTTCAGAAGGGCAATACTACTACTTGCTGGGGAGCATGTGAGACAATCTGTATGGTCCCCTGAACACTGCTAGAAGTGATTCCTGAGCACAGAACCAGGAATAATAGGACCATATAGAATAGGACCACATAGAATGTTCCCGGTAGAACATTTCACTGGGAATGACCCCACAACAGTAGCAACAACAATGTAGAATTGGAACCATATTAACCTGAAATATTTTATCAAGTTTTTTCTGTTAATGTATATCATAGGCATTAGTCCTGTTGTGATATGGATTTCAAAATATAACTTTATCTTATTTTATTTTTTTGATGGGGAGCCTACTGGTGTTTGGAGGCAACTGCTGGCTGTGTGCCTGGGGGTCATTTCAGAAGTGCTCAGGAGAACATGAGGTACTAGGGCCAAACTCAGGCTCTCAGATGCAAGCATGTACTCTATTCCTTGGAGCCATCTCTCTGACCCACCATTTTTTCTTTCTCTCTCTGTCTCTGTTTTTTTTTTTTCCAGAGAGGGCGGGTGTAGGGAGACACACCTAGCAGTGCCCAGTGCTTATTCCTGGTTCTGTGCTCAGAAATCACTTCTAGCAGTGTTCAGGGGACCATATAGGATGCTGAAGATCTAACCCTGCTCAGCTGTGTACAAGATAACTGCCTTTCCCCACCAGACTCCAGTGGGCAGTTTTGCAGTTTTGCTCTTTTGCTTGCTGCTGTATTCTTTTTTTTTTTTCTTTTTGGGTCAACGCGGCGATGCACAGGGCTCACTCCTGACTCTGCACTCAGGAATTACTCCTGGTGGTGCTCAGGGGACCATATGAGATGCTGGGAATCGAACCCGGGTCAGCCACGTGCAAGGCAAACACTCTACCCGCTGTGCCATCACTCCATTGTTGCTGTGTTCTAACACACAACTCCAGCCACTGAGTTGCTGTTTTATGACAAACTCAAAAACAAGTCAAAGGGAATGAACACTGATGTTTTCTTGATATAATTAACTTTAATTTTTGGCTTTTGAGCCACACTCAGGAGGGCTCAGGGGTTACTCCTTGCACTGTGCCCCAGGATCACTCCTGGAAGGTAGGGGGGGACCATATTAGGTGACTGGGATCAAACCCAGGTTGACCATGTACAGGGCAAGTACCTTACCTGCTCCAGTCCCTGTAGATATAGTTTAAACATGAGTTTTGGAGCTTTTGGAAGATTCAAGCAATATTCAATGTTCCACAAGAAGCTTATGACCTTGAACTGGCCCCTTTCTTATCTCAACGGAATCAATTTCCTTCATCTAGGGACTATTGGAGAAGCTGATATCCAAGGTTGGAAGATTGATTGACTTTGTTTATTTGTTTTTTTAGGACCGATTGACTTTATTCTGCACCAAGCAACCTGTGTACTCTTTCTTATTTAATCATTATTGTTGCTCTATGAGATGGCTGTTGGGATTTCTATTTTAGCAAAGAGACAAGTGAGGCCCAGAGAGTTAGGTAATCTGCCTCATGTAGAAATGACTGTTCAAATGATAGAGGCTTAGAGTAAAAAAAAAAACCAGCAAGTCAAATCTTGTGCTTTTTCCTCAGTGTGGCGGCCACTCCCTGGAAAGGCTCCGGGCTCTGTGCAAAAGGAGATAAGATCCCATGACTGCCACCAGATTCGCATTAGTAAGAGCAGTGTCAGCCCTGTGTGGTGGGTGGATGGGTGCCGGTGAACCAAATATTTGTGGGACAAGCCGAGACGGAGGCCCCATCCTCACTCCTTACTCACTGTGTGGCCCTTCGGGCTAAACTGTGGGTCCATGGAGATGGCTTTGTTGCCACCGGGTTTCTTTAAGGGAAGGGAAGACTCTTCATGGGCCACCAACACGGTCAACGTGCTTCCTGCCTTTGAGCTGCCCCATCACAGTGAAGTGAGTTTTGCCAACAGGAAGTTAGTACAGTGGAGGATGTCGGCCAGAGTCACATCTAACTCAGAGAGCAAGAGGGAGATGCAGTGAGAGAAGGACCAGTTCCAGGCTTTCAACCTTTCTTCAACGTGTTTCCAAGAGATTAAGCATCAATGATTTCTCGGGCTGCCCCAAGTTTTAGCTGATGTTTCAAATAATTATTTTTATCAACTTTGGGAAGATGCATTTTTGAGGGGCAGGGGGGCATATAGCTGTACTCAAGGATGAATCCTGGTGTTGTTCATGGGACTGGATGGGGACTGAATGTGATTTTGAGTACCTACCCCCCATCAGCCATATGCAAGGCAAGTGCACTACCCACTGTACTAGCTCTCCAGCCTGATTAAAGAGTTTTTTACCTAATGTTTACTGCCTACTTGAGACATTAGAGTGACCCCTGAAAGACTGGCCAGGGCCGCTTTTGGCGGCTCTGGAGGAGCTAGCTCCTGACAATGTTGGTACCATCTACCCACCAGGAGACCTGAGGGCATCATTAGCAGGACACTCAGACACTAACTGGAAACTCTGGCATAAGAACCAGCTGGAACATTGCAACTGAGCCTCAAGGTAAGTTGCCTTCTGCACAAAATCCAAGGATAAATCCTTGAATTTAAGATCTCTCTCTCTCTCTCTCTCTCTCTCTCTCTCTTCCCTGTAGGGGTGCATTGAGTCACACTCTGGTGCTCAGGGGCTACTCTTAGCTCTGTACTTGGGAATCACTCCTGGTCGCTCTGCGGACCATATGGGGTGGTGAGGAGAGAGTCAGGGTTGGCTGCATGCAAGTCAAGAGCCCTACTTACTATACTATCTCTCTGGCCCAAGAGATAATTCTTTTTTTTTTCTTTTTGGGTCACACCCGGTGATGCACAGGGGTTACTCCTGGCTCTACACTCAGGAATTACTCCTGGTGGTGCTCGGGGTATTATATGAGATGCCGGGGATCGAACCCGGGTCGTCTTCATGCAAGGCAAACACTCTTCCCTCTGTACTACTGCTCTGGCCCAAGATACTTCCTTATACTTTCCTTATCTAAATAGCAAAAGAAGTTTGCCCTAACATCTTATATTTATCACTGTACCACTCTATCACTGTCATCCTGTTATTCATCTATTTCCTCGAGTAGGCACCAGTAACATCTCCATACGTCCTAGTTCTGATATTTTAGCAAGTGCCACATTGGACGCTCTTTCAGGGTCAGGGGAATGAGATCCATCATTGTTACTGGGTTTTGGAATATCGAATATGCCACGAGGAGCATGCCAGACTCTGCCATGCGGGCAGGATACTCTTGGTAGCCTGCGGGGGTTCTCTGAGAGTGAGAACTAGACAATAAGAAAGCTTGGTTTTATAGTCTCTGGGGTCTTGGCCATCCATGGGATTACATGGTACCGGGGGCAGTTGGTGGGTGTGACACCTAGCTATTGGAAGATGGGGGATCTGGGTGGAAGAAGCCCAGTCCTGATCCGAGCAGGCTTGGAGATCTCAGCCCCGGGTCCCGCACACCTGGGTTCCTCTGCTGGTTCCTTCATGCATGAGGCTTGTCCAAATACATAAAAAATATATTTTGAATACATAAAAATATATTTATTCAAAAATCTGGACAGTTCAGAATTGGTATCTGCTCAGGTTGGAATTTAGGGTCTCATAACAGCAGATACTGTTGAGATGGGAATGGCCACATTATCTTCTATTGCGTTTGTCATTTGTTTGTTTTTAACACTTAAAGGCTGGAATTTGTTTTCTGATTTTTCTTGTAGGCATCCAAATGTATCACAGGAGAGAAGCTAAATATTTACATGTTTATGCTGAACAGCTTGGGAAGGCACTGAAAATATCTTGATAAAGTGTTTTTCAAGTTGATAGCTATTTTTAAGGAATTCAGGCTAGACTATTTTTGTGTCCAAAGAGAATTTCTTTGCAGGTGATGATCATTTATTTGCATATAAGCAACCACTGCTTTATATATCTGACATGTTGTGTAACTATGCATGAATTGATTTTTCTTTTTTTGAGTTAAAGACATTGACTTCAGATGAGTTTTCAGAAGTATTTTGCCCACCAAATCTGCATTGTAAAAACTCCAAAGGTGTGTGTATGGGGGGAGGGGTGTTGGAAATTTCCTAGAGTCAGAGGATAGAATTCTCTTAACAAAAAGGGATCTTAAAGGACATACTGCTCAACCATGTACTTTTTCAGAGAACTCAGGCATATGAATGCCCAGTGAATTAATCAAGACCTGGGGTTATTGTTGGAGGGCATGAAAATATTTATTAATAGAAAAGTTTGGTGCTGAGTCTATAGATTCCTCTGGCTTCAAGTTCCATACATCCTGTCATAGCAAACAGCTGCCATTTGAATCGGGGTAAATGAAGTTGCAGGAAATGGAGGATTGTCATATGGAAAGAAGAATCTTATCTTTCCTTTCACTTCAATCTTGAGATCCTGGAAATTTTGAAATTTGTACATTCTGTAAATCACATGCTAACAGGATTGAACTATTTTGACCACTCTTTATAGAACTTCTGGTACTATAAATGCTGATTATTCGTTTTTGAGGCCACACTGGTTCACAGCTACACATTGGTTTTAACTGTACAGCCTTATGGTTCTACCTGTGTCCACGCTCCATTGTGATCTTGACCTAAAATCTAATTTTACCTACCACCAAGAATTGATTTCTTTTTATCTGATTTGCCCCTATATGCCTACTTTACCTAGGATTATTACCTGTTATCAGAATCCTGTTATCAGAATGCAAGAATCTCTTGTGGGTTGTTTTTTTGTTGTTGTTGTTTGTTTTGTTTTTTTTTCATTTGCTTTGTTTTTTCCTTATTCACAGAAGTAAAAACAAACAGTATTTGTTTTTCCACCTGGCTTTTTTAACTGAGCATTAAACCCCAAGTTCCATCTGTGTATTGCAAATGGAAGGACTTCATCTTTTCTTAGAGCTGGGTAGTAGTGCATTGTGTGACCATATTTTATTTATTTATTTATTTTCTATCTTTTTTTTTATTATTTAAAAAAAAATATACAATGATCAAGTACCCAACCCTCCACCAGTGCCCATCCTCCCCCACC
>JAOXYA010135472.1:0-10202 GCA_028565675.1 Sorex palustris | reverse complement strand
AGCATCCCATATGGTCCCCCGAGCACCGCCAGGGGTAATTCCTGAGTGCAGAGCCAGGAGTAACCCCTGTGCATTGCTGAGTGTGACCCAAAAAAGCAAAACAAACAAACAAACAAACAAAAAAACCTAAATAGTCTGAGAGAGGCAGGAGAGCACCCCAGAAAGCTCATAGTGTGTGTGCGTGTCTCTATGTGTGTGTGTGTGTGTGTGTGTCTGTGTCTGTGTGTGTATGTAAGGGGGGGTGACCCCAAAAATTGAACCATAAGGGAAGAAAGTCAGAAACCCAGAGTAGAGGGCCGTGGGCCACACCTCGGCGGGGTCATGTTTCACAAAGCTGGTTTTAGGGGGCTTCTGGGGGCAGCCAGGCCACACCTGGCAATGCTCTGGGGCTCGCCCTGGCTCTGTGAGCAGGGGCTGCAGTGTGGGCAGCCCGGACAACCCCTCCAGCACCTTTGGGGCCTTTCCTTCAGCTGCTCCCATTTGGAGGTTTCCACGCAGCTGAGATGACAAGAAACGTGAGCAAGGAAAAAGGAGTCCGGGCTTACCCCCCTCTCTGCTGGCTACATTCTGTCCACTAGTCCATACACAAGCCTGGCCTTTGGGGGGGAGCACTGGGCCGTGGGCAGTAACTCCTTTTCTGAGCTCATCTCTGGGATCCTGTTGGACTTCCCAAACCTTATTTACTGCCTCAGGGCCATGGCCTCTCTCTGCCCACCTACTCCCCTAAAGGACAGGTGTCCGGAAAACCGAAACAGTTTCGATCTGTCCTTGCTGGGGTTCCATCTACTGGTCCTGGTCTGCGGAGTGGCTGGAGGCTAAGGGCAGGATTCAAGACAGGCCCGTAGCATAGCAGGGAGGGCACTTGCTCACGACCAGCCTGGGTAGATCCCCAGCACCCCATAGGGTCCCCCAAGCACCGCCAAGAGTGATCTCTAAGTGCAGAGCCAGGAGTCAGCCCTGAGCACTGGCCAGGTGTGGAAGGAGGGGCCCCTTCCCCACACCACCCCTGCAAAAAAAAAAAAATTCAAACTCCAGCCAAGACTGGGAAGGAGAGAGTGTCCAGAGGTCTTAGGCTCTTCCCAGCCTTTCATGTGGCCCATCCTGGCTCCATCCCCATCACCACGCGGTCCCTCCAACTTTGCCAGCATTGACCCCGGGGGCACTGAGCAGCAAAAAGCACTGTCAGGTGTAGCCCAGACCCTTTCTCTCCAAAATAAAACAGCTATATGGGGTCAGAGCCATAGCACAATGGGTTTGCCTTGCACGCGGTCAGCCTGGGTTCAATCCCCCACATCCCACTGGGGCCCCTAAGCCCACCAGGAGCAATTCCTGATTGCAGAGCCAGGAGTAACCCCCAGAGCATTGCCGGTGTGACCCAAAAAGCCGGAAAAAAATTTTTTTTTCTTTTTTGGGTCACATCTGGTGACGCTCAGGGGTTACTCATGGCTCTGCACTCAGGAATCACTCCTGGCAGTGTTCGGGGGACCATATGGGATGCTGGGAATCGAACCTGGGTTGGCTGCGTGCAAGGCAAACGCCCTACCCACTGTGCTATTGCTCCAGCCCCAAGAAAAACTTTTTTAATTAAAATAAAAGTTACAGCCAGGCCCAGAATCCTGACATTTCCACCCCTCCTCCACCAGCCCCACCCTCCGGGGATGACTGGAGCACACTCGGGGTCCCAGCTGCTCTGGGCTTCCCTAAATCGTCTCCTAGATATAGATCCTGCAAGTCAGCTAGTTTCTACCTTAGAGCGGACATAATCTCAGCCCTCACTCCATAAGGGAAATGGGCCCCAGGGCCATGGGTAGGAAACAACAACTAAATTAAGTTCCTCTTAATTAAAATAAGCAAAAAGAAAAAAAAGGAATTGCTTGTCTCTTCCCAAACAGAGATAAAGCATATTATTAAGGCCACAGGTATTAACTTTGATAGCCAAGAAGGTCCGAATGGAAGAAATTCGATAGGAAAAGCACCGGAAAACCAAGAAATTGGGGCTGGAGCCATAGCACAGCGGGGAGGGCGTTCGCCTTGCACGCGGTCGACCCAGGTTTGATCCTCAGCATCCCATAGGGTCCCCTGAGCACTGCCAGGAGTAATTCCTGAAAGCAGAGCCAGGAGTCATCCCTGTGCATCGCCGGGTGTGACCCAAGAGGCAAGAAAAAAAAAACCCCAAAAAACAAGAAATCCTTCCACGAAGACCCATGAGGACATTTCACCATCTGGTGTGGGGAATTTGTGAAATTCTTCAGAGCCGAAAGTGGAACGCCTGGGGCAACAGGACAGTGGAGAGGTAGGTGCCCTACATGCAGCCGACCCAGGTTTGATCCAAGGCATCCCGCAGGGTCCCTGAGTGGACTGGCTGAAGCTTCACTCACGGGGTCTTAACTCCAGGGAGAAGACGATTTTCTGGTCATTGAACCAGCCCCGGTGCTCGATGCGGCAGCAGTAGAGGCCACTATCAGTCAGGACGGTGTCCTCGATGGTGAGAGACACGTTCCCCTCGGGGATTCTGCCCTTCAGCTTGTAGCGAGGCGACTTCCGGGAGGTCACGTGGGAGCCATCAGTCCAGATGAGGGTGTCCGAGCACTGGGAGGAGGGGCAGGGCCCTCGGCCCCAGCACATGGTGGTGGTGACCGACCCGCCGGCCGTGGAGTAGGTGCAGGGCAGTGTGATGGGATGCCCCGTCACCCCCGGGACCACGATCACGGCCATCGTGGCATCTGCAAGCAGAATAGAAACTGAGGTCAGGCCCTTGGGGACAAGTGCCCAGCTTGTGGGAGCTTCCCTGAGTGAGGGTCCCTGGGGACAGCCCCAAATCCAAATTGAAATAAAATCAGGCCATTGTGGGGCTGGAGCAATAGCACAGAGGATAGGGCGTTTGCTTTACACACAGCTGACCCAGGTTCAATTCCAGGCATCCCATAGGATCCCCCAAGCACCGCAGGGAGGAATGCCTGAGTGCAGAGCCAGGAGCAGACCCTGTGCATCGCCAGGTATGACAGAAAAGTAAAAAAAGCATAATTATTAAAAAAAAAATAAGGCCATCGAGACTTGTTGGCCAGGACAGTAGGAAAGGCATGAGGCCAACCCAGGTTTATCCAGGAACAGAGAGACAGGAATGAGTCCTGAGCACCACCGGGGGGCTCAAACAAACAATAACCACCCCCCCCAAAAAAAGAAAAACCCAACCACTATTGGAGCTGGAGCAATAGTCCAGAGGATAAGACGCTTTGCTTCACATGCAGCTGACCCAAGTTCAATCCCTGGCACCCCATAGTGTTTCCCAAGTGCACTAGGATCCCTGAGCACAGAACCAAACCAAAAAAATAAATAAAACCATAATCAACAACAACAACAAAAAATGTTGGCTGGAAGGCAGAAGCCAACATAGAATTGGAAACCAGCTCCTGGAAAACAAGCTGAAGCAGGGCTGCAGAGACAGCACAGCCTTGCACGCAGCGGACCTGGGTTCGATTCCCAGCATCCCATAGGGTCTCCTGAGCACCACCAGGAGTAATTCCTGAGTGCAGAGCTAGGAGTAACCCCTGAGCATTGCCGGATGTGACCCAAAAAGAAAAAAAAAAAACAGGCTGAAGGTCATCACGGGGATTAAGCCCATGTTGGCCAGGTTGCTAAGGAGCTTGAGAGCTCATTACGGGCTCTGAATGATGCCACCCCCCCCCCCATCTAAGCAGCACCCCCTTCTTCAACGTTCATCACTTTGGAATTCCAACCACCGCATGGTTCCCCTGAATTGCACAGTTCCCAGAGCATCGCTGTGGAACACTGAGCACTGAGTCAGGAGTAGCCCCCCATCCCCCCATGCCCAAATATTGCACCCAAGGGGAAAAAAAAAAGTTCCTGAGTTGCTTGTCCCAAGGAACCGGAAACTTGAAGCCAAGGCAGCCACGGCTGACTGGCCGACTGGTGCCACTTCACCAAGAAGGAAGCACTCTCTGGGGGTACATCTGTCTCACCAAACACCATCAGGAAGCTCCCCCAAAGCCGTCTGAGGCTCACCCCTTCCCTGACAGGGCGGGGGGGGGGGCGGGTGCCTGTGAGTTTGGGAAGTGCCCCATGTTACCTCCAAGAAGACAGGATCTGGCTGAGACTCTTTTATTTTGTTCTTATTGTTTTGTTTGGGGGGCCACAGCCGGCGCTGCTCAGGGCCAACTCCCGACTCTGTGCTCAGGAATCACTCGTGGTGGGACTCCAAGGGGCCCTAATAGAGGTGCTGGGGATTGAACCCAGGTTGGCTATGTGCAAGGCCTGTATCTCCCTGATCTTAAAGTATAGAGATTGTAAGGTAAGCGTCCTATCTGCTGTGTTATCACTCCAGCCCCAAGGGAAAAACTTTTTTTTGTTAGATTTCAAGTTCCAGGGATCCAACCCAAGGTTCGGGGATACACCTGGCAGTGCTCAGGGGTTACTCCATTCTCTGTGCTCAGCAGTGGCCCCTGGTGGTACTCAGGGGGATAGGTAGGGCCAAGACTTAAAGCATTCATTGTTCCGGCTGTAGCTGGGCAAGGGTCTTAACCTCTGAACCCTCTCTCTAGCCCCTTAAGATTAGTTTCCCTTGGGCTAAAGCAATTAACACAATGGGTAGGGCTTTGCCTTGCATGTGGCCAACCTGGGTTCGATTCCCAGCATTCCATGGTCTCCCGAGCACTGCCAGGAGTATTTCCTGAGTGCAGAGCCAAGAGTAAGCCCTGTGCAATGCCAGGTGAGACCAAAAAAAAAAAAAAATTACTTTCCCTGATGGAAAAAATAATGGAGGGGGGGGGGCACACTGGCTATGCTTAGGGGTTACTCCTGGCTCTGTGCTCAGGGAGCCAGGGATTGAAAACTGGTCAGCTGTGTGGAAGGTAAGCATCCTATCTGCTGTATTATCACTCCAGCCCCAAGGGGAAATTTTTTTTTTTTAAATTTCAAAGTACCAGGGATCTAACCCAGGGCAGCATGCCTGCAAGGCACAAATGTCAGCTCTGAGCCCTGGGCTTTCCACACCTCAGCTTAGGTTTCAATTAACAAAGGAAAACAGCTCATTTTTTAAATGGGAAAAGTTGAATCAAGAAGGAACTTCCACACACACCCTTCCACTATTTTTTTTGTCTGTTTGGCTCCACATCTGACAGTGCTCAGGGACTCTGCTGACAGTGCTTGGGGATCACTCTCACGCAGTGTTGGAGCTCAAACCGGCCAGCCACCTGCAAGGCCAGCGCCCAAGCCCTGGTCCTATCTCTTCTGCACTCAGTGTTCCCTTTCCTCCCTCCCAAGTCCACTGCAGAAACTGATTTGTTTTTCCATCCCGGATGATATCAATTCCTCAGTGTTCTCCCTCCATGGAATCAATGTTTCCAAATGAAAACGGCTTTGCTTCGGAAGGTAACAGTTGCCCATGGTCCAAGAGATAATAAATTACAGACGGGTCCCAGGAATAAGGTGCCGGACTTTCCACCCCATCCTTCCCAATCCCTTCTTCCTTTCTAGTTTTTCACCCCCTGAGGTCATGAACATCAGCCCCTTTTCCCAATTAAACGCAAGTGGCATCAGGATCCCAACTAAATACAGCAGACATGCCCCTCCCCCAACCAGAGATTTTTTTCAGCCACAGCCTTGAAGCAAACTTCATCAGAGCAAGAAATTCATCCTCGTAGGTCCGGAATAATAGTACGGCGGGGAAGGCGTCCGCCTTGCACACCACCGACCAGGGTTCAATCCTCGGCATCCCATAGGGTCCCCCAAAACCCACCAGGAGTAATTCCGGAGCACAGAGCCAGGAGTAAGAAGTGAGCACAATTTGTATGCACACACACCCCCCTTCACCCCATCAAAAAAAATTCATTCGCCCTCATTTGTCACTTGCCCACCTCCCCGCAAAGCCCCTCGGGGCTCCCAGCCACATACCTGTCACGAGGACCAAGAGGCCGGTGATGGCAGCCCACGGGTGCATGGTGGCCGGGCCAGGAGGAAGGCAGAGATGGGTGGCTGGGTGGATGTCCGCCCCCACCAACACACTCACACACACACAACCGGCTTTGGAATGAATCTTCCACTTCGGAGGTGACTTCTCCTTTCTGCTGAGCGCGACCAGTCACGTGGCTGCTCCTCAGGGGGTGGGAGGAAAGGGGGCATGTGGGTTGCGGGTGCCTGCCTACTGGACCTGAGTGGGGGGGCCCCTTCCCTGGAGACAGGAAGCAGGAACACTGCCCCCTGCTGTTCGGCCCCTGGCCTGCATGCAGGTCCTGGAGATGAGTGTGTGGAGGAAGGGGGGGTGGTGCAGAGAACACAGCCCTGGCCATCAGCTGGCCTTGGGCTAGATTGGGGGAGGAGATGGGGGGCATCCTGGTGGACACCTCCTGTCTCCTCCTGGGTGCTCTAGACCCTAGCACTTGCCAAGTTGGCTTAGAGAGAGAACTGAACCCGCTCTCCCCTCCCCTCCTCCACTGGTTCGTGCACTCCTGGGGGCCCATGACTCAGAGCCGGCGGCACCACGGGGCCCCGGGGGAGAGCGGGGGATGCCAGCGGTGCCACCCACAGTCCCGTGATTCACACCAGCTCCCCAGGAGTGATGATGTCAGGGGTGTTTCGGGAAAGCACTCCCTACCACGGTACCCTTCCTCCTCCTGGGGCCCTACACCTGCTGGCAGGAGGTGAGGGGGCGGGAGTGGCATGGCAGGAAATGAAACCCAAGTCAGCATGGAGGGTCCCAGCCCCGGGGTGGGGGGGGGAGTGGGGGGTTGCAGCGTCAGCCCGTTCACGCATCAGGAAGCCGGGATGTGGGCACACTGGCAGAGAATCAGCTGCAGCAGGAGGTGGGGGGTTGGGGAGAGTTGGGGGGAGTGTCTGGGTCCTGTTCTTAATCATTAAGCCCCCAGCCCCTCCACCCCACCCCCGACCTACCCACACACCTGCAGCCCCCCTCAGGCTCCCAGTCGGGGGTGGGGGGGTGGGGGGGCCTCCATGCCTGGTTCCAGCCTCCCCGGCTCTCGGGCCTATTGGCCTTCATCAGGTGAAAGGAGGAGGAGCCGGGAGGGGAGAAGGAGCCTTCCCAGCCTCAGGTGATAGACCAACAGCTGGACAGCCGCAAAGGCCTATGGGTACCAGAGGGCGGGGGGCCGGATGCCAGTCATGCCCAGGAACTTGGGGCCGTAGGCAGGAGAAGCCCCAGCCGGAGAGCGATCTGGAACACAGACCCCTCTGTTACCCGCCTGCCCAAGGCCACCCCCTGGCCTGTCCACCTTTGATGCCAAAGGAGGACTGGGTGCATCCTCCAGTCCCTAGAAAGGCCCCCAAATGCCAGCACACGTGGGCACGCCGGGAGACACACGGGCCCTGTGCCTGCTCCAGCTTCGTTCTTCGTCCGATGGCCATAAATCGGCCGCCTCCAGACCTCACCCCAGCCCAAGGGGCGGGACACGTTCTGAAGCGCCCTCAGACGCAGGGCGCCCTCCTCTCCCGAAAGGAAAGGTTTCCCACGAAACCCCCACCCTGCCCCCCCAATCTTCCCTGGAGCCCCCAAGCTAGCCAGACGTGGAACGAGCCCAGGGGTGCTGGGCCCAAGAGACAGGAGAGCAGGGAGGGCGTTTGCCTTGCACACGCCAACCCTGGTTCCATCCCCAGCATCCCAGAGGGTTCCCCGAGCCCTGCTAGGAGTGATGCCTGAATGCAGAGCCAGGAGTCAGCCCTGAGCATCGCCGGGTGTGGCCCCAAAACCAAAAATAGAGACAAAAGGACAAGAATTGAGGGGTGTAGACAGAGAAGGGCAGCTACAGGACCTGCAAATGTTCAATGCGTCACCCTCAGAGGATGGAGGGACTCCAGCGGTCCACCCGCCTGACCCCCACCCCCGACACCCATTCCCAGACACTCCCGAAGCCCTGCAAGGCTCCAGTTCCCTTCCTGGGGTGCTTGCTGCTACCCTTCCCTTTCAGAGCCCTGGAAGACACCCCCGAAAGCCTAACTAAGGGAGTTTCCCTCTCATCCCCAAAAGCCCCAAGTCTCAACTCTGAGCGGTGTTACTCCGGAGCCGACCACACGCTCTATATCCTGACCCCGCCGCCAGGGAGGACCCCGGGCTTTGCAGGAACTGGCTCCTGACCGCGCCTCTCGCCCAACCGTGGCCCAGACCCCTGCGCCTGCGCAGTCAGAAGGACCCTCTTTACGGCCGATCACAGGGTTGAGGCGAGGCCATCTCAGACGCCGGCGCCCAGCTCTGCTCCTGGAAGTGACCTGCCCTTTCCACCCGGGGTGGACAGGATATAGCTGCCCGGACCCCCCCCTCCCCACCCTGCCATCACATGGCTTCCAGGAGGACATGGGACTGCTGACGAAGGCAACGCGTCTCCCCTCCAGCCTGCTCTGTCATGATGTGTCAGTCAAGCCTCCATCAGCAGCTGGAGGGACCCAGAACTCCAAAAGGCCCCAATGCATTGCATGCAGGAGGCCTGGGTCCAGTCCCCAGCAGGCCGGGTTCCCCCAGAGCACTGCTAGCTAGGTGTAGTCCAAAATAACCCAGGAAAATTAAAAAAAAAAAAAAAAAAGGTAAGGGTGCACCCTGGGAGATGCTCAGGGCTGACTCCTGGCTCTGCACACAGGGATCACTCCTGGAGGTGCTCAGGGGACCAGCCTCATGCAAAGCAAGGGCCCTACCCACTGTACTATTGCTCCAGCTCAATTAAAAGAAAAAGAAAAAGGAAAAAATACAAGTAATGACTTCTCAGTGCAGGCTCGTGAGACACGGAAAGCAGCCACACTCCTCCAATGCTATATTCTCGCGTGAACATGCGTCTCTCCTGCTTGTCTCTGGGCTAGCCTGTGTCCACTCTGGAGAAGCCCGTGTTCGCTCCGGAACATGCGTTTCCCCTTCCTCTCCTCTCCCTGGGCCAAGTTTCTTTCAATCAAAACTCCCTTGAGCCGGCGGATAGCCCGGCAGGTAAGGTGTCTGCCTTGCATGCGGCCACCCAGCCAGGGTCAATTTCTAGCACCCTCTATAACCCCCTGAGCCTACCGGGATGATTTTCTGAGCAAAAGCCAGGTGTCCCCCCCCCAAAAAAAAAAACCAAATAAATAAATTATTATTCTTTAAAAATCAAAAAACTTAAAAAAAAAACCTCCAAAAAACTACCTTGCAGGGCCAAAGCAGGGAGGGGCATTTGACTTGCATGCGCTCAACTGGGATTCAATCCCCGGCATCTCAGAGGGTCCCCCGAGCACCGAGCACCGCCAGGAGTTAATTCCTGAGTGCAGAGCTGGGAGTAAGTCCTGAGTATCGCGGGGTATAACCCAAAAAGAAAAAAAAAGCAAAAACAAACTAACAAACAGAGAAAACAAGAAATAAAATGACCTTATTTGGTTTTAAGAAACAAAGACAAGTGAAGCAGCACCTGTTCCCCGGGAAAGGCACGTACCTGTTGGCGGTCCAGCCGCCCTCCTGCTCTCTGGCCCGCTCCTCGGAGGCATTTACAGGAAAAGGCACCTCTGTCCCAGAATTCGCCCTCCTGGACACACCTTTCCCCTGAGGAAGTGTTTCAGAGACTCAAACTTCTCCCGCACTACCCATCTTTTTTTTTTTCTGGTACTTGCCCCTCTCCCAGGCTAAGACAGATTCCAGGGAGCTTTCGTGGGCTGGGACCAATTTGCCTCCTTATCTGTTTGTTTGTTTGTTTGTTTTGTTTGGGGACCACACCCCGCTGTGCTCAGGGCTTATCCTGGCACTGATCTCCAGGATCACTCCTGGTGTGGGGGATGGAACCTGGGTCAATGTTCCGTGAGGTCCTTTACCCCCCTGGACTCTCTCACCTGCCCGCTCATCACTGTTTTTTTGTTTGTTTGTTTTTGGTTTTTTTGTTTGTTTTTGGTGGGGGGTGGTTGGGTCACATCTGGTGATGCTCAGGGTTTACTTCTGGTTCTGCACTCAGGAATTACTCCTGGTGGCCTTGGGGGACTCTATGGGATGCCAGGAATCCAACCCAGGCCAGGCCCACCCCACCCCACCCCACCCCACTCAGCTGTGTGCAAGGCAAAGGCCCTACCAGTTGTACTATCACTCTGTCCCTCCATTGTCTGTTTTTTATTTTTATTTATTTTTCCGCTTTCGCTTTTTTGGGGTCACACCCGGCAATGCTCAGGGGTTCCTCCTGGCTCTGCACTCAGGAATTACTCCTGGCAGTGCTCAGGGGACCATATGGGATGCTGGG
>JAOXYA010135434.1:0-10203 GCA_028565675.1 Sorex palustris | reverse complement strand
ATATGCCAGACACAGTAACAACAAAATCTCCAATGGAGATGTTACTGGGCCCGCTCGAGCAAATCGATGATCAACGATTTACATATATATATACAGACACACATATGTATATATATAGTCTCATACTACAGGGGGGGTGAGGGGCCCTCCCGGGCCTGCTGACCTGCGCAGGGCCTCTGCTGCGCCAGCATCTGCTTGAGTTCGCTGAACTCGCTCGAGGCGCCCGGGGACTCCTCCAGGGTCTGGTCGGGCTCCTGCAGGTCGAGGTCCGGCCGCTCCCCGCAGGGGTCCCCCGGCTCCGAGTCGGGGAAGCTGTGCCCCTCCACGTGCCCCATCAGGGGCTCGGGTGCCTCCAGGCTCTCGGAGCCCTCGTCGTTGGTCTGTACCTCGATCTTGATGACGATGCCGTCGTGCGCTGCAAGGGACAGAGAAGCGGGACTCGGGTCACTGCACCTCACCGGACCCCCTGCGCACAAGGACTGGGGCCACGTGCGTCTGCCTCTAGTGGTGGGCTCCGAATGGGGTCCCTGCCTTTCCTTTCCTGAGCTGCAGGGGGGCCTGGGGACATGGGTGGCCAGTAAGGGCTGCCCGGGCCTGCCAGACCCCGGACGCACCGAGAGAGGGCAGGAGGGCGGGAGACCCCCAGTTCCTGTCCCAGCACGTGGCTCCCCCCATCACCACGGCACGTAACGGGAAGGATTCTCTCCGCCCCGGGCCTGCCAAGGGAGCAGAAGAATCCTGTGTGGACAGCGAGTGGGTGCTCGGGGCAAGGCCAGGCCCACGGGCACTGGGGCCAGTGAGCACTGTGGGGCTTGAGCCCCGCCATCCCGGGAGTCTGCTGGGAAGTGATCCCTGTGCACGGCCGGGTGTGGCCCCCAAACCATGGGGGCCAAAGGACCACGCAGGCCCGTGAGGGTGGGCAGGTGGGCAGCTCACCGCCCCTCGAGCCCTGCCAGGCCACGGCAGAGGGTCCCCGGAAGCCCTGTCCCTCCCCGGGGACGCTGACACACTGTCCTCTCCCAACAGTCCCCAGAGACAACCTGCAGAGACCCCTCCCGCCCTGTCCCCGCAAGACCCGGGGCCCCCTTCCCTGCTGCCCTACTCCAGGTGGGGGCTGAGGCCTGGCTGGCCCCTCCCAGCCCTGGGCGGCCCTGCCCTCTGCTCACCTGTAGAGTCGGGGGGGGGGGCGCGTCCCCCCAGCCCTGCTAGAGCAGCCTCCCCCCTGCACCCAGGCAGCCCCTCTGCATCATCCCCTCTCCTCACAGGACGGGTCCAGGGCCCACATGCGGAGACCACAGGTCACCCCGGGCAGGGGCCAGCTGAAAGCTGCTTTTGTTTGCCGACCGTTGAGAGTCGCTGTCTGCTGGCGGGGCTTTGATTCCGGATTAAAGACAAGCTCCTTCCTGCTACTTCCGGGATGTCTTCCCCCTGCCCCCCACACCGGTCCAAACCGCCCACCACCTATTGGTTTGGGGGACCCTTTAGTAGATTTTATTCTAAGACCCCTAACGCTCTACTGATATTCAGGCCTTCGCCCCGACGCCGTTACTCGGGGTGGTGTGAGCTCAGGGTCCAGTTCTAGTCCCTCCTGGACTCGTGCCCTTGAGGGCCGGGAATCCTCTTGTTGCTGTTTTTAGGGCCCTACCTGGCAATGCCCAGAACAGGGAGCAGAGCACAGGGTTGGGGGGCACTTGTCTTGCACGCGGCTGGCCCAGGTTCAGTCCCCGGGCATCCCATATGGTCCCCAGAGCACTGCCACGCTATTCCCTGAGTGCAGAGCCAGGAGTGACCCTGAGCATCGCTGGGTGTGACCCAAGCCAAAAACCAAACAGAAGAAAGACTGACTTCTGGCTCTGCACTCAGGAACACTCCTGGCGGGGCCCCGAGGACCCCATGGGACGCAGGGGATGGGCCCAGCTGGCCCGTGCATGTGATGATCACCTGAACAAAGGGCGGCATCGCCGTGTCCCACCCCCTCTGTGCCCCAGACACCCATTTCCGGGCGCCCCAGCGGTGAGCTGGGGGGTTCCGACAGGCCGGGAGACACCCGTGGGCAGGAGAGCGCCTGGTCCTCAGCCCCCTCCGGGGCAGGACAGCAGGGCCAGCGAGGAAAGGACCAGGGAGGCCGGGGAGCGAGGCTGGCCGGCCTGCTGCTGCCTGGGGCCCAGGCCTTCTCGCGACGTGGTGGACGCGAGGCCCAGCTCACCAGCACCGCGTCCGCAGAGAGGAGAATCCCCACGGCCTGCCCCCCTCCCTCCTCGGGAGCCTCCCGCCTTCCCCTCTCCCTTCACCCCTGCGATGATCCAAGAGCACCTCCGCGCGTGGGCGTCAGAGAACCACCTCCCTGCCTGGACAGCGCCTGTCACCCTCCTCGAGTGACCTCCCTGCCTGGACCAGCGCCTTGTCACCCCCGAGTGACCCCAAGGACCTGGGAGGACCCCCCCAGCAAGTGAGTGACCGTCAGGGCGCCCCACAGTGATGACCCAGCGGGGGGTGGCGGGGGCAGTGGGCCGTGGAACTCAAGAGCTTGAGAAACGGTCTCCGGGAAGGCGCCCCGCGAGCCTCAGAACCCCGCGACGGGGAAGCGGCCCTGCTCGCTGTTTTGTATGTTTGTTCTTGGTTTTGGGGCCCCACTTAGTGGTGTTCAGGGCTGACTCCTGGTTCTGTGCTCAGGGATCGCTCCTGGTGGGGCCCGGACACACACACACACACACACACACACACACACACACACACACACACACACCCTGTATGCAGTGCCGGGAACCTGGGTCCAATGTGTGGGCGCGGTGGGTGTCCTGCCCACTGCCTGCTCTCCCCGACCCCCGAGAGTCGGCCTGAGTTTCTATTCTCGCTCCCGCTCACCCACAGTGACTCGTCCCAAGCAGACGTGTCACCGTGTCACCGTGCTCAGAAGGTGTCAGCTCCCTCGCTCGCTCTCCCGAGGAAACTTCCGGAAACGTGACCTTGGGAGACGGGAGCTTGGGCTTTGCTTATAATCACCTGTGGGCCCTGGTGGTGGTGTGTGTGTGGGGGTCTCCTCTCCCCTCCGGCCCCCACCCCCCGAAGTCAGTGACCCTGAGCTGCTTGTCGCGGTGGCGTGATGAGCAATTTTCCCAGCCAGCAAACCACGCGCTTTGTGGGAAACGCACCCCTTATAGCAAACAATGCCAGCCACGTCGTCGGTGACTGCACGCGACCTGGGATGATGCCATGACTACGGGCCTTTGTGGTGAATCAGCTCAGAATCAAGTACTTCAGGGGGACGGGTCCACAACAAAGCAGCTCGGGCCTACGGGACGGAAAAGGGGGCCCGAGAGAGCAACACCCCCCCGCCCCCGCCAGGCTGAGAAGCGGTCCTGCATGTGCCAGGGGGCCTGGTCTGATGCTGCCGGCGTCACCCTGTCCCCACCGATACCACCAGGCGTGGCCCAGGGACACCCCAGCCCTGGGAAAGGAAAGTCGGAGCCGATTTCACCCCGGACCCTGCCCCTGTCCCCGGTCACAACACTCATTCCACGGGCTCAGTGGGTGCTCCTACTTGTGGAGACCCAGGTTTGGTTTCCATTCCCCAGCGGCCCCCTGAGCGCTGTCTGGAGCAAACACTTGCCCCCAAGCACAGAGCTAGGAGCCCCCTGAGGAACAGGGGCTGCCCCCTCTAGCGAAGGACTCCCAGACAGGCCACCTAACTTCCAGTCTCCATTCACAGGGCCCATCCCCTGGCAGGGCTTGGGGAGCTCATGGGGTGCCGGGGACTTACACGGGGGGCGGGGGCAGGGGTGTGTGCCGTGCAAGGCAATCGCCCTCTGCGCTGTCCTATTGCTCTGGTCCGCCCCCCACCGGTCCAGGCCGAGAAGCCACAGTCCAACTGGACAGAGAAGCCGTGGCTTGTGCCCTCGAGCAGAGCCACCGGGGGCGTGCATGGTGGGGCTTGTTCGGGGGGTGTGAGGCTTTCAGAGGGTGGAGAGCGCTGCCTTCTGGGCGGAACGACTCCGTCACAGACCTCACGACAAACCGAGCCTCCGAGAAGCAGGCCAGCCGGGATGGAGTGCTGGAACACGTCGGCATTTATCACAGCCGCATGACGCAAATACCAACTCCAACGGGAGACCGCAGAGTCACCAACGTGACACACGGAAGACAGAGCTAATGCCTCCCGCGCTTCAAGAACTTTTTCAAATCAAAGGCTGAACCACCCCAGACCACTGAGCGTGAACTAATTCATAAAACGAGACACACTGGCGACCAGTGACGGTATGTGGGGAGGAGCCAAATACGGCCAACCTGGCAATGCTCAGGGGTCACTCTTTTTTTTTCCCTTTTTGGGTCACACCCTGTGATGCACAGGGGTTACTCCTGGCTCATGCACTCAGGAATCACTCCTGGAGGTGCTCGGGGGACCCTATGGGATGCTGGGAATCGAACCCAGGTCAGCCGTGTGCACGGCAAACGCCCTAACCCGCTGTGCTATCACCCCAGCCCTCAGGGATCGCTCCTGGCGGTGCTCACCGACCACATGGGATGCCGGGCCTCGAACACGAGTTGGCCGCGCGCTAGGCAAAGCGCCCTCCCCGCTGTGTCATCTCTCAGGTCCCTAGAAATCTTTGAAACCCATCACTCTGGCAAAGAAGTAAAAGGAATCACCCGAGAGTGGGGAAAGTGAGGCCCCCTGGTGCAGAGGGCACAGAGCTCTGGGGGGCACTCACAGTTTGGAGTCGGGTTAATTCTTTGACCGGGAGGCTGACTTCTACGTTCGTCCGAGAGAAGGAACACACTAATTTCTGACCGGTTTCCCTAGTGAGCCCACCCAAGGCCCATCGTGAGTCGGGGCTTATTTCAACGAGACCCACCCCTGCTTAGGCCCAGGAGGGCAGCCCCCTCGGCCACCCACCCTCTGCACGAGGGCGGCTGGGGTTCAAACTCGGGCACTGTGCCCTTCCCTGAGCACAGCGCCGGGAGCAAACCCTTAAATCCTGCCCCGGGTTGGCGCTGAGCTCCACGGAGCGTGCCCGTTCCCCCCAAAGGGGCACCATCTCAGGCTCTGGCCTAGGAAGAGAGCCAAGACGCAGGAAATTAAGAAACCAGTTGCCAAACAGGGAAGTTCAATATCATTTGGATTTTACTTCTGGAGTGGGGCCAGGGGCCCTCACGGTTCTGGGGTCCCCCCGGGACACGTCGCCAACCGAGTTAGGGGCTGCTGCCCACGGCGGGGGCACTAGGGGTGTCAAACTCGTCCACCACACCAGGCACGGAGTGCCAGCCGCCCGGCCACTCCCCCAACCCTAAATACATTTTTTTTTAAAGTTATCGATGTGCGTGGACCCAAGGTCTGGCTTGCTCTGGGCGACCTCTGCAGGATCAAGCCCTGGAACAACTGCCCAGCTGGGCGTGGACCCTGGATCCCGAGCATGGAGAGCACGACCCCCAACCCCGCCCCCAACAAAGCACAAATAAAAGAAAAAACAAACAGGGCCGGAGAGACAGAACAGCGGGGGAGGGGTCTGCCTGTGTAGCTGACCCGGGTTTGACCCCGGCATCCCATAGGGTCCCCCGAGACCACCGGGAGTAATTCCTGGTGCAGAGCCAGGGTAACCCCTGAGCATCTCCCAAAATGGTCCCCCCACCTTTTTTTTTTGAAAGTTTTTGGGCCACACCGGTGATGCGGAGGACCAAACGGGACGGTGAGGCTCAAACCTGGGTCGCCGTGTGCAAGAAAAAACACCCTCCTACTGTGCTCTCACAAACAAACTGTACCAAGAGAGGGACTGGGGTTAGTGCCTGTGCGCGCCAGGCCAGATTTAATCCCCAGAACAACCTGGGCGCCCCCAAACACCGCCGAGGGGGCCCTGGTGGCCTGTGACACTGCCAGGGGCTAGGCCCGCCCTGAACCGCCAGGTTGATTGGCAAAATATCACCAGGAGTGTCCCCAGGCCCCGAGTGTCACTTGGGTGCCCCTACACCCCCTAAGATGTAGCAACGTGCACTCGCTGTGGCGAACCCCACAAAGCAGAGAGAAGCGGCTTCCGGCGACTGTATCCAACGTCCGACTATTTTCTGCTGACGCCTGTGCACACCTGCCCTCACAACCGCGCCTTCCCCATCCACCGGCCAGTGTCCAGCCGGCCCCTCTGCTCTGGGGACTCCTCCCTTCCCCAAGCCCCCTGCGGTGGGCGGCGGTTTCCAGTCGTCCTAGCTGCACAGGAGAATTTTAAAAACCACTGGAGGGCCTGGACCCAGGACCCTCTGGGCTCGTTGGCGTCTCTGTCCTCAGCTGAGAACCAGAAGGCGGCTCCTGCGGCTGCAGCCCAGCTCTTTCAGTCACAGAGCAGGATTCTCCGTCCCAGTCACACCCCCGGCCCAAGACCTCCTCACTGGTCGGATCAAGGGGCTCCCCCAGCCTCCATGCCTCCCTGGCAGCGTTGTTCTCCCCCCAGCCTTGTTCTTCCCGGGGCTGGGGGACAATGCGCCCCCAGGCCCATTTCCCGCAGCTCTTGCACACGCTGTGTCTGGGTACTGGGGGTTCCGGTTCCGTCTCGCCACACCAGGCCTGGTCCAGAGGGGACTCTGCCCGCTCAGGCACAGACCCAGGACGCGGGTGATGCCCCCCGAGCTCCTCCACGTGCCTCTGTCAGGGGCAGCTGGGCTGCTGGTCTCCATCCTGCTTCCGGCCCCTCCTCCATGCTGTCTGCCAGTGTTTCGCAGAGCGAGGCTGTTCCCGGCGGGAGTTGGGCTGCTACGTGACTGTTTTCTGAAAAGTGGGTGGTGCGCCGAGTCAAGTTTGGAAAACTGCTAAGACTCTCGTAAATGGAATGATCCATCGGGGCAAGTCGATGAACCTTTTCAATGTCAAATTCCTTCCTTCGAAGAGACGCCCGCTGGCCAGGGCACACCGCACTCCAGCCCAGGACAGGCCCGCGGCAGCCTCGTGGCTCAAGCACGGAACACAGAACAAGAAGAAAGAGGGATTTGGGGTCTCGGCTCTGCGTTCCGGTTGCTGGTCTTGCTCCTGCTGGTTTGTTGCGTGCCAACGGCGGGGGGCGCCTCCAGGCCGCCTTGCCCACCCGATGGGCCGGGAGGGTTAAGACGCGGGCCCAGAGGTGAGTCATCTCCGCTCCCCCTCGTCCGTGGGGACTTCAACCATCAGTAAGTCTCAGGATGAATCCACTGGGCCAGGGTCCGGTGGGTCGGAACCCTCAGCCCCATCTCCGCGACGTCCGTCGGAATCACACAGCGTCGGGTTCTGCAAGGGCCATGCCCCGACACTCAGGACACACAGGCCTGCTGCTGGCGCCGGCCCAGGCTGGGGCCCCGTTCACACAGAGGTGTGAGCTGCAGGCGGCCTGCTGTGAGGGTCCCGGGCTCCCCCACTGTCTTGCGCGGCACGGCGGGCGGAACAAATGGCGCCTTGTAACCGCACTCGACGGGGCGCCTCAGAGCGGCTGTCTGTTCTCACAGAGGTTGGGGCCGGGACATGTGTGCAGATGTGTATGTGTGCTTATGTGTGTATGTGTGTGAGCAGACGTGGGCGTGTGTTAGGTGCATGCACAACTACGTGGCTATGCACACGTGTGTGCATGTGTGTGTGCGCACGTGCATGTATGCACGTGTTCATGTGTGGGTATCCATGTGTGCGTGTATGTGTCTACATGTTGTGCGTGTATGTGTGGGTAGGCATGTGCATATTTGTACACACAAACGTGTGCATGTACATGAGCATGTGTCTACACGTGTGTATGTGTGGGTATGCATGTGTGTGCATTTGTACACACAAACATGTGCACGTACGTGTGCATGTGTCTACATGTGTGTATGTATGGGTGTGCGTGTGTGCATGTATGTGTACGCGTGCGTGTCTGTGCCAGCAGGCCCAGGTGGCAGGAGTGGGCAGTGCTCTGGTCCCAGCCCCGCTCTCGAGAGGTCCGCCTGCAGGGAGGGCGTGAGCGAGCAGAGAGGAGGGGATGGATGCTCCGGCCCCTCCAAGAACCTGACCAGAGACCCCCGCACCGAGGAGCCTCCAGGCCCCGTCTCTGCCTCCTGAGCTTCTCCGCTCCGCGTGACCACTCACTGCTCATGGACGGGCGACCAGATCCTCAGGCACAAACGCTGGCCCGGCCACTGAGTCCATGCCTCCCTCTGCGAAATCCATTGTCCCGTGGGCCCTTCCTTGACACCGTGTTCCTGGGGCCGTCTCTGCCCAGGGCTGACCTATCGCCCGTCTCTGGCCGCATCCCCAGGCCCTGCTGATTCTCCTGCGACTGGACCTCTGTTCTCAAAGGGCACCATTAGCCCCACTGTCCTGACAAGGACAAGGTCCACCCCCCTCCACCCCCCGCCGAAGACCTTCAAGGCCCCAAGTCCAGTCGTGGGGTGGGGCCATGTGTGTCTGCAGGGCGAGTGCCGGCCCCCCACGGACACCTGGCTGTGCCCTGGTCACTGCCCCTGCAGCCCTGTGAGGAAAGCAGGCCCACAGCCCTGGGACGCAGGGTCCAAGGCAGACAGCCCGACGGCGGCCAGTCCCGCCTGACTGACTCCGCCTGACCCCAGGCCCGCCTCCACCTCACCACTGCTTGGACATGCCCTGCAGGGCCGGACAGGGCTCTGACTGGAGGCCCTGGCAAGTGACCACCTGTCTTTCAGGCCATCTTCCCTGCCGCCCGCCCCATCAAGGCCAAGACTCCTGAGGACAGAGGCCGGGAGGCCCGGCCGGCCACTCACCAGCGCTGGGGTCCGCGGGTGGCTCCCCTTCCTCAGAGTCCTCCTGCTCCGGCATGGTCGGCCGCTCCCCGCGCTCCATCTGGGACATGAGGTCTGGCTTGGAAATCGCGTAGTCTGGGCATGGGAAGGAGAGATTGGGGGGTGAGGCTGCGGGGTTCCTGCTGAGACGCCCCCTGGGGGTGGGGAAACAGAGCAGCTGCCCTTCAGGGGCCCGGCCCCACCCCACCCCACCGGGTGCTGTGTGTGCGCGTGTGTGTGTGCATGTCTGAGTGTGTATGCACACATGTGTGTTAACCAAGATATTCTCCCTCTCGGCACCAGAAGGGAGGCCGGCGACCATGGGGTCCAGTGCTTCTGGACCCTGCGCCTTCCGGCACCCGCCGTGGTCACTGCCTGGCCAGAGCCTTCGGGACACAGACACAAGACAATGGACATTGGGGCCGGAGTCTAGCACAGCGGGTAGGGCGTTTGCCTTGCATGCGGCCGACCTGGGTTCGATCCCGAGCATCCCATATGGTCCCCTAAGCATGCCAGGAGTAATTCCTGAGTGCAGAGCCAGGAGTAACCCCTGAGCATCACTGGGTGTGACCCAAAAGAAAGAAGAAAAAAAAAGACACTGGACATTTTCCACAGTCAGAAACAAAGCCTGCCCAAGCCAGAGGCCACAAAAGAGGTTTCCTGGCAGGAACGGAAAAGGGAAAGAAAGACTGGGCTGTTTGGAAAGAAGATTTAATTGCGAAGAACTTGGAGGGGATGTTCTATCAGGTCTGCGCTTGTCACGGAAGGTTCTGGCTTCTAAAACTGTGGGTCATGGGGCCAGAGAGGAAGTACAGCAGGGAGGACATCGGCCTTGCACGTGACTGACCCGCACCCGGACTCCTGGCATCCCGAATGACCCTCCGAGCACTGCCAGGAATCACCCCTGAGCGTCTCTAGGTGTGGCCCTGAACCACGCCCCCAAAAATAGAAACTGTGGGTCACCGTCCCATCTGGGGCCTGATGACCGAATGGGTGGGTTCTAAGAAATGTGGCAACGGGGGGCTGGAGCGATAGCACAGCGGGGAGGGCGTTTGCCTTGCATGCGGCCAACCCAGGTTCGATTCCTAACATCCCATCTGGTCCCCCGAGCACCGCCAGGAGTAACTCCTGACTGCAGAGCCAGGAGGAACCCCTGGGCATCGCCGGGTGTGACCCAAAAGCAGAAAAGAAAAAAAAAAGAAATGTGGCAACAGTAAAAGGTTTCTGAAAGCACAACCACCACCAAAGCGAGTACAAAACAGAACCTGGGACTGTCCGGCCCCCCTTGGCCTTGGCACATGCCTTGGGGTGCAAGGGGGTCACAAGTGGACAAAGTTCCCGAAGTCTGATCTACGCGGCAGAGGGCTAAGATCCATAATGACATAGTGAGCTTTTTTTTTCCTTTTTTTTTTTTTTTTGGAGTCACACCCGGCGATGCTCAGGGGTTGCTCCTGTCTCTGCACTCAGGAA
>JAOXYA010135424.1:0-10203 GCA_028565675.1 Sorex palustris | reverse complement strand
CTCTCTCTCTCTCTCTCTCTCTCTCTCTCTCTCTCTCTCTCACACACACACACACACACACACACACACACACAAAATACCTCTGTTTCCAGCTCCTTGACACTCTGGGCTGGTCTGTGTTAGAATATTGTGTGATTGAAATCCAATCATGAACGGCTTTGTAATGCTCAAAAAATATACAAATAAATAAAAATTTAAAAATTAAAAAAAAAATAAAAATCAAACAAATAAAAAAGCGGGTCCATGGCCTGTTACTGGTTTGGGTCAAGCCCCCTGCATCCTTGGGGAAAGCCTAAACAAGCAGTTGTGGGGGCGCAGGAGTGCGCCCTTCCCAGAGACTCTGTAACTTGGAAGTCTGCAGAGGAGATGGAGGTAGAGTTGCCTGCCCCCAGCCACACCCCACCAACATGAGGAACACGGCCACACCTGACCAAAGCATCTGGCTTTTACAGCTTTGATGTCATTAGATTCTTGCAGACTCATTGTCACCTACCAGGTCTCCATGGAACACAGAAATCAGAGCCCCTGGGCCCAGACACAGACCACGAGTGTGGAAGGAGACAGTGATCCACTTCTGGGTCTGGAGTCTAGGGACACTCCCTGGAAAACTTGGATCTCTTCTCTCATGTCCAGCCCCACCACTGCCCCACCTGCTAATTTGTTGCCTCTTGGGGGGTTTTGTACCAAGAACAACTGGTTCACTTTCAGTCTTCCTTGGGGTTCCGTGTCTACTAGTCTTTGTTCTTTCGTTCCAGGCTCCCAGAAGTTCCTCACTGGGCCAACTCTAATATGAGGCTCTCCCTGGCTCTCAAGATCAGTCTGATTAGTTATGTGATTTTGCTTCTTCTTTTCTGTGATTTACACGAAACTGATAAAAGGCAAAAGACAGCCCGTTTTCAATTTTCCACATTTCAGAAGAGGTCCTTCTGACCTTTGGTGAAGGTAGTTTCGGGTTGGTTGATGTGTTTTTGTTTACAAATGCACAGATTTTATTTCTTTATTTAATTTTTTTTATTGAATCACCATGATATATACAGTTACAAAGTTGCTTGTGATAGGGTTTCAGTCATATAATGTTTCAACACCCCTCCTTCACCAATGTACGTTTCCCACCAGCAATGTCCCCAGTTTCCCTCCCTTTCACCCTCAGCCTGTGTCTATGGAAGATTTCTCTCTCTCTCTCCATGTCTCTATCTGTCTGTCTCTGTCTCTCTGTCTCTCTCTCCCCTTTTGGCATTATGGTTTGCAATGCAGGTACTGAAGGGTTATCATGTTTGTCCCCTTATCTACTTTTAGCACTCAGTTCTTGTTTAAACTGAGCTGTAGGCAAGATAATCTCGTCATCGGCCACCATCCAGATCACATGTCTTCTCTCCCGGAAGGGAGCATTACATGCTGCTTGCCCTAACCATGCCACCAGACACTTATGCCAGGCTGTTTCACTTGGGGAGCCCCGGAGGGGGGAAGGTGAGACCATCCCTGCCCCAAGGGACCCAGCCCCGGTAGCTAAAACCCTCCAGAACCCAGCCCAGCCACTGCCATGCTCACGGCCAATCTCCACACACTTGGGCTGAGCTTCACCCATGAGTAAATCTCTGAAAAAACCCAGGTATGGGGGACTCTGTGACTGAGAACTCTGGATTAAATGGGACTGGAAAGGAGATCCTCGCCCGCACCCGTCTCCAGCAACTCAGCAGTCACGCCCATAAGCCACAGTTTATCTGGTGCCAGATAAATTCATTATAGGTCAACATCCAGATCTTATGTCCTTCTCTCCTAGAAGGGAGCATAACATGACACTTGCCATAACCATGCCACCAGACCCCACACCAGGCTGTTTCACATAGGGAGGGTGAGCCCCCTTCCTTCCCCAAGGAACCCAGCCCTGGCAGCTAAAACTCTCCAGAACCCAGACACTGTCATGCTCACAGTCTCTCTCCAACTCTTGGTAGAATGAATCCATTGCTGGACCACGTGGCTGCATTTGTGGCCATGCAATACTTCAGACCATTCACTCATACTCCAAGAGTACCACACCACATTTGATAGCGTTCAAAGTATTAGGTACCCAATCTGAGAGGGAAAATATATATATTTTTGAATAGATACATATATAAAGCACGCAAAGCTCAACCATTAACAACATGTTAGTGATCTCTTATAGAAGGGCTTAATGGTCTCTGGGTGAAATTCAACAATCTTCACACTCTTTCCTCTAAGGAAAAGAGTGTGAAGCATTTTTGTAGCATTTTCAGCAGTTTTCCACAATAAATAATACAAAATATAATATTTTGGTTCTGCTTCGGGGCAGGGATTGAAGTTCGGGATGAAACCACTCAAAATATGATGGTGGAAAGGTGTAATGGTGGTGGGATAAGTGTTTGAATATTAAATGTAATCAAATATTGTGAACTACTATATAAAATTAAAAAAATGTAAAAAAGAACGTGCAAAAATAATTGTAAACTTTTTTTTGCAAATATAGAGTTTTAAGTGATAACAAAATTGGCATCGTTGTTATCATGACCATCAATAATAAAGGGGAAGTTAAAGTTTAAAAAAATAAAATAAAATGAGCCGTAATGTTTCAGCAAGGTTTTGAATCCGTCTTAGTACATACATAAACACACACATACACACACACACACACACACACAAATCAGGTGTGTCCCAGGCCCTGGATTAGTTGCAAGAGGGGATTCAGAGGAAGGAAGCAGTGAGGGGTAAGGTCTTTATGGCCAAGAAGAGCAGGCAAGGACAGGGTTGGGAGATACCACATCTCCCTGAGTTAATAGGTAACTCTGGGGTTGGCCAGGAGGGAGAAGACAAGAGCCCACGTGCCATCTGCATACCCTTCTCCCTACCTAAGTGACGTGAGCAGGACACTTGGGTCACTGCCAGAAGTGAGCTCCACCTGTCCTCCAGCCTTCTCTCTTTGCTTTGCCCCTCACTCAAAGAGCTGAGGTGCCATTTTGGGCCCATCTCCAGGCCCCTGGACCTGCCCCTCAGGCATCTAGCAGGACTTGCACAGCTATCTTTGCTTTCCCATCCCTTCATGTCCAACCAGTTGGTGCCCTTCATAGCTGAGTGCCCTCTAGGCTGTTGGCACAGTTTATTTGCTCTGTATACCAGGCCTCTGGCAATCAGTGCCCCTCACTGCCCACTGCCCCACTCCACCAGGCTTTTTTGGAGTACGTACTCTCCTTGGACCTGATTAGTGCTCATCAGACGTCACCACTGGCAGGTGCTTGGGGAGCAAATGGGACTGAGCTGGTTCTGCTGGGAGGGTACTAGGTGGCCACAGGCCATGGCCATGTGGGATCATATGAGCTCCCTCAGTTGACCCCAAATGGGAGCTGTAGTGAGCTTTGTCCTCATTTTCCTTCCAGGGAGGGAGCACTTTGCATTCTGTGAAGAAGCAGTGCTGGCCCGGGACTGCCTGGGGAAAAAAAAAAACTGATGCTTCAGTGTTCTCCCACTGAGTAGCACCTGAGTGGCTAAGGGGGGCAGTGCGGACCAACCACTACATGTCCTCTCATCACCTCCTGGCTCCAAGTGAATGGGAACATGCTCTCCCATCTCACTCTTCCAGACGGGGAACAGCAGTGTTGGAACCAACTCCTCAGCCCCTCTATTCTACCTGAGACACCCTTCCCACCCCGGAATGTCTCCCTGGCCCCCAGCGCCAGACTTTTCCTTACTTTCTTTTCCCCTAGTTTTCACACTGCTTTTCTTCCTCTCACCAGACCAAGAATCCAGAAGTGAGTGAGCACTGTGAGCTCCAATCTTGCACCCACGTCCCAGGGTGGGTGCTGAGGCCAGACTGCATGTGTAGGGCCAGACCCATCCAGCCCTGGTCACAGGTGTTCCTCTTGTCAAGGAACTTGGCAGGCATCCTCCAGACTCAGCTTCAACCTAGGCTCCCCAACCCTTTCTCAACTCTACCCTCCTACACACACCCACTTGGACTTGTCCCTGCTCTCTCCCACCTTCTTTGCAACCAGCGGAAAACCACCTCCCACTTCCTTTGCAGGAGAGAGGTGTCTGTAGGCAAGAAAGCCGACGCCTCCAGAAGCCCGGCCAAGCGCCCGCACCACCTGTCAGATCTGATTTCCAAACATGATTCTATTTTGAGCGCAAGAACACTGAAGTCACCCCTCACTGTCTTGGCAATAGCTTGCTTTCTCCTGCCCAGGCTGCATCCCTTTACCTGTTGGTGTGCCCTTTGCTGAGCTGCTGGCATCTTTCCCGAGCAACAGCAACGTGTCCTGCCTGGGTGTCCACTGTCTGCTGCCTCCGCTCTCCCCAGAGCACCTCCTTGCAGTGATGATGATGGTGGTGGTGAGGACAGGCTGGAACCCATGGTGCCTGCTTTGTGCCTGGCAGCACTTGTTGGACACAGGGCCTTCCCTCAACAATCTGACACAATTATCTATGTATTCCCGAGACAGCCGGCCACACTCACAGCAACACCACACACACACACACACACACACACACACACATACACACACACCAGACCCAGTCACTGCAGAGGTGAGGAAGGGGGCCATTTCCTGAGGGGTCCCCAGATGTAGTGGGTCTATTGAGGGTTGAAGTGACGAAGCTAGAGGGCGAGGTCTGACCCAGCAGATACTCCAGGAGGCTGAAAAGCAAGGAGGGCTGCAACCATCATTGGCAGTGCCACAGCAACGTGACCCAACCCTCCTGCACGTCCCCAGCAAGGGAAGGAAGAGTCACACATTACCCCTTCCAGTTGCCCCAGCCCCCTGCCTGTGGCTTCTCGCCATCCTCCTCCATCCTCTGATGACAGCTCAGCAAGCACTTTTCTCTGCATGTCCTCACCTGCCCCTCGCTCCACACGATGTCGTCATAAGCAAATGTGAGAGAATCAGGAAATACTGATTCATGGACAAAGGGATGGGACCAGGGAGTGGGAGCCTCAGGGAGTACAGGGTTTGAGCCATGCCTGCACCCGCAGCTCATCTCTGGGTCTCTTCCTTTCTGCTCCCCACCTTCAAACACCTTGCCACCAGTGCATTGATTTTGTCTGCGGGCTGTCCTCTGCTGACTCTCACAGGACAGGAATTCTTCCCCAGGAAATAGCAACAAACCCTCAATCCCCATGCGCATGAGGAGATTATAGGTGTGCACAAAGCCAGAGCTGCCAGAAGTCAGGATTCTGCTCATCACAAAGAGCCCTAATATTTTGCCAGGCTTTATTCTGACACTTCCCACAAAGCCTTCCTGTGAGCTGTGGCAGGGAGTCTTGGTTCCATTGGTCTCCAGACCACAACACCCACCAATCCTCTCCAGCAACCACACCACAGTGGCCAGTGAAAGAGGAAGCTGGACCCAGGATTCATCAAAGGGTAAAGCACCCTGTTTGTTATGTGCTCCATGTTTATAACAAATACTTCATGTTTATTAAAAAGCATTTCTAGGGGCGCTGGAGAGAGTGCAACTGATAAGGTGCTTGCCATTCACATGGCTGACACAGATTGGATTCCCTGCACTCCATGTGATCCTCCAAGCACTGCCAGGAGGGATCCCTGCAGAGTCCTGAGCACTATTAGGTGAGGTTCAAAACCAAGAACAAATAAACAATAAAGAGCCATAGGGGCATAGCAATAGTACAGAGTGTAGGGTGTTTCATTTGTACTCAGCCGATCACTCTTCAATCCCAAGAACCCCATATAGTTCCATGAGCCCACCAGGAGGAACTCTGGGTGTAGAGACAGGAATAAACACTGAGCATGGCTGGTGTGGCCCCCAAAACAACAACAACAACAACAAAATTAAAATTAAAAAATTAAAAACTTTTCTACAAATCATTTTTATTACTGCATACACTTCTGGATATTTTATTAGACACTTGGCCAGCTGAACCTGACTTTAACTATTGCTGAACACTATGACTATAGGTTTTAGAATGATTGGTAAGTCTTAGTTACTGGTGAAGAGGAGATTTCCACAAAAACACAAATTAAACATAGTTAAGGAAGCTCAGTGAAGAATTTTGATTTTGATATTCTGTCCACTTGAAATCAGATCATGTTCTTTGAGTTGGCACTGCTCAAGTGTTAATTTGATACTTGAAACACTGTTACTGAAAAGTGTAAGCCTTCCCCCCCACCTCCAGTTGTAGCATAACATTGGTTTGTCTTTTCTCCCTTGCCATAGGGAGCTTAGGTTTATCGAGTTACACACACCACAGTGCTCCCGAGTCACTCCCATTCCTCTGTGATTATCTGCGAACTCTTCTCTGTGCTCTCTTCCCCAACCAGTTATTCACCTTTTCCCCCTAATCAGATTCTGTTAACTTGTAAGATCAGATCCTCCTAAGGACATTGAACTTGTATTGTAAGTTAATATTGCCTTACTCCTCTCCTTATATCTTTTGAATAGTTTACTTTAAAGCAATGTCCTTTCTGTATGGACACAGGAAGACAGTTAGTATTATGCTTTTGTAACTTGCAAGTTAATTGACTCTGAACAATATGCACCCCAGGGCATCTGCTTCCTTGACTTAAGCCTCAGTTGCCCTCAGTTCCTAGCAACCCAACAGCAGGGGCCCAATGAGGAACTGAATGGACCCAGGGAAATCTGTGAGCTACCCTGGCATCAAAATGGGCCAGGCCAAGCGTCACAGTACTTAACTTATAAATTAAGAGCATGGTCATGGACAAACTCTGTCGTGACCCAAAAGAGGTAACTGGATAAGGACCCTGCTAAGGTTGAGAAAGACTAACCTGGCCTGAGGACTGTGGTCTGGGATAGATAGTGAGATGTCCTCAGGAAGAACCAAACTTTAAGCTTGATATATCTCTTACTGTGCTCATACAAAATGACATTGCTAGAAATAAAAGAAGTAAAGTTACACAACTATTTAAGTGGATTTCTAGCTGAGAAAAGAAGAAAGCAACACACCCTGAAGGGAATCCTTCCCTTGGGCAGATCTCCTAGTAATCTGGAGTAATTTCCTTAGATGAGCTTTTGTCCTTGAACTGATCTCCTGGAGGAGTAGCCTTACCTCTCTTTGTTGACTTGTTAATGTCCAACCCCACTTTTATATCCCCACCCTACATGATTTCTATATAAACTATGCTGTAAGGGGCTGGGGGAGTTACAAAGTGACAAGGTGACAAGGTTAGGAGGTTAGAAGGGTGGGAGAAGTCAGAAGATTACAAGGTCGGCATGGACAGAAGACAGAGACAGAAAAGAGCACAACGGCACACACAGAAGCAGAGCACAAAGGAAGAAGCTAGAAAGAGCACAGCAATGAAGAGAAGACAACAAGAAGACGAGGAGGAAAAACTGAAACTTGGAGACTTTGAGGTCCTTGAGACTAGGACGATGGAATCTAATGACTGAGTCTACAGCCTTAGCGACGACTAAACTGGGTTATAAAGGGAGAGATCGGACGACACCAGGGAGTCCCGCTGTCGCCCATCCTTCGCTCATCGTCCTGGAAGTTTCCTGGGGAAGCCTCTCCCAGTCCACTGGATTCTGCCCCTGCATCCTGCCTGAGCCCGGCCTGTGAGTGGGCCTGCCTTCGCCACAGCCCACCGTTTCTCATTCCTTATACATATCGCATGTTGAGTAAGACAAAAAGAAACTCAACAGTCACACGGTGGCTAGGTGGACAGCAGCTTGGCATGCAGTTGCAGATGACAGCGTAAGTCTGATCTACAGCACTGTGAAGGAAGCATCAGTAGGAAATTTTAAGAAGATCTGAAGAACCATACGTACTTTGTCTTAGAAGAAACTGGGAGTTACCTTCTACTTTATCTCTTTATTTCTTTGCCCTTAGAGTGTACAGAGGAGGCTATCAGTGATTTTTGTCACTTCACATGAAGAAGTATGAGGTTAGCGGAGGGACAGAAGCCATGTAATTGCAGTTTTTCTAAGCAAAATAATGGGGCAGCCGATCTCAAAACAACATTAGGATATTAGGGACAAAATCTGGTTCTTGTCTAGGAGATAAAAGGAACATAAAGCTAAACACTGCTCCCAAGAAAACCAAACATTGTTTTTATAAGTTCTCATAGGTGCTAGTTGTGAATGGCAATTTACTTAAGAGTAATTTCTTCCTCTCTCACTTTTCATCATGGGGTATATAGGAAAGTATAAAATTCAAAGGAAAAAAGGAAAGGGAAAGTGTGTGAAAAGTAAACCAACCAAAAGAGATAGCACAGCAAGTAAGGTGTTTGCTTTGCATTCAGTCAACCCAGATTCAATCCCCCAGAATCCCATATGGTCTCCTGAGCACTGCCAGGAGTGACTTCTGAGTGAAGAACCAGGAGTAACCCCTAACTATCGCCAGCTGTGGAAAGAAAGAAAGAAAGAAAGAAAGAAAGAAAGAAAGAAAGAAAGAAAGAAAGGAAGGAAGGAAGGAAGAGAGGGGGGGAGGGAAGGAAGGAGGGAGGGAGGGAGGGAGGGAGGAAGGCAAGCCACAGTCATCCCCTCTCCTCTGAAACTCTAGGTTCTAAATTATTTGTAACTTTTCTTAGGCGGAGGAAGTAAATTTTAGAGATAAAAAGAGGCAAGAAGTGAGCTTTAAGTGGACTTTGAGATGGAAATTTTAAAATAACCAGCTCAAATATTGAATCAAGGCTATATGATTAGACAAGGACAATGAAAAAAATTGTGGGCTTGGGTCAAGAAATAATTAAGCACATTAAAATTAAACTATAAGTGTATGCATAGCACAACAGGAAGGTGATTAAAGAATACAGTTCATATTTATATTAGGAGCTTCAGAAACTTGTCACTATTTGATGTCATATTTTTTTCTGTGTATCTGTAACTTGGACTCACTTACTTGATAAATTAAAAATTTCCACTTATCGGGGCTGGAGCAATAGCACAGCGGGTAGGGTGTTTGCCTTGCACGCGGCCAACCCGGGTTCGATTCCCAGCATCCCATATGGTCCCCTGAGCACCGCCAGGAGTAACTCCTGAGTGCAGAGCCAGGAGTAACCCCTGTGCATCGGTGGGTATGACCCAAAAAGCAAAAAAAAAAAAAAGACAAACTCTGGAAAACATGGAATGATCCATTAGCTGGCCTGTTGAATTTTCCAGCACAGCAGCAGGAAGTCTCACCTCGAGTTTCTGTATGAACCTCAGGTTGAACATGCTCACTGTGGGGACCCTAGTGGCAGCTCAGAACAGTTGCTCCTAGGGATGCAGTTGCCTTCACTAGCAGTGATCAGTTCTCATTAACAATGTCCACTACAATTGGGACTGGAGTGCAACAATGTCCCCTAATAAGAGTTTGACTTTTTCCCTGAAAAGTTCTCCATCCCCAGAACAATCTCCTGGGACTCCTGGGGCCACTTGCCTGGATGTCCAGGAAATCTTTCCACCTGAAATGGTCTGGGAGAGCTAAAGGCAGGGAGGCATTCCAGCCCAGTCCACACTGACCAGTGGGGAAGTTTGTGTAGTTAGAAGGGCAGAAGTCCCGCCAAGAGAGAGCTCTTGCAAAATCAGTTCTCCCTGACCACTTCTTGCAGCTCTAGCTGGTACTGCTAGCTCTTGTGTGCTGGAAAGCCGGTCTCTTTGGATGAGATGGTCGGAAGAAATAGAAGAAACCCACAATGCAGAGACTTGCAGTCATCCAGGTTAAGTGCTTATTCAGGGAAGTCAAGATGGTTTCATGAAGCACTTAGATAACTACAGGGCAGCAGTGCCCTGCGAGCTCTAGCCAGGGTGCATTTATTCAGTGAAAATCCCTGTAGGCCAATCTCATGATTAGCACAATAATCATGTAAGTCTTGTAAGGTCCTGTAAGCCCAAAGGAACATGCCCCCAAGGGACTAGGCAAGAAATTCAAGATTTTCTCAGGAGTTCTGGAAATAGATTGCCTAAAAGGGAAAGGGGAGGTGGAAGTGATATAGCAGAGATGACTCTCTGGTGGCCTAGGTGTCCATAGGAGCATCTTACCCTCTGGCCTGCTATGGATCCCACCTGCTTGTCACTCTCAGAGAGGTCTTGTTGTAAGAGGTTGGAGTGCCACCTGCTGGCCATTACGAAAGAACACAGCACAAAACAGCACCTAAAATTCATTTGACTGATCACATTTTACCCTGACAAAGATTTTTTTTTTTTTCATAAAAATGTTATCTCCTTAACCAGTCATCTGTTCTCGGGCACTCAGGTTTTTTCCAGATTCTGGCTATTGTAAAGAGTGCTGCAATGAAC